>BSBK01013564.1:0-35000 GCA_027943335.1 Chamaecyparis obtusa | reverse complement strand
TCACCAACACTAATGATGTGGCAATGAAACTTAACTAGTAAGCTGAAATGACTAGGATGAACTTCCAACTGTGAAATCAAAACATTCTAAGATCATATGACCAACTTACTTAAAATAATAAGTTTCCATAAATAGAAGCTTTGCACAAGATAGCCCTTATTGAAAAGCAAAAAAAATATTTTTGGGTGATGCAAGATTGCTCTTACACCTAGGATGCTCCTGCATCACACACCTGGGGTAATTTGAGAAGCGACTCTGTCATGACTCAGGTGTGCAGAGGAAAACCAAGATGGTTAACCTCCTCCTTCGTTAGCTATGATGAATCTTCAACAGGTCATCCTTTCCACTTGACCAGATATTTTTTATATGTCATGTTCCTTGTGCTTCTACCAACATCACTGTCTAGTATGTCTTCAATCTCCTTGGTACCTGAACTACTTGCTGGAATACTCCACTGTGTTGTTGTGATCTCATCTTCAACCTGAAATTCCTTATGCCCCATTTTCTGATCTGCTTTAGCCTTATATCGTGCATTCATTTTGGTAATATGCGTCCTCACCTCCTCATGGATCTTCTTCAAATGTTCTGAAAAATCCTCAGCTTCAACACTACTTATTTCTCCTTTATCTATCTTCCTCAACTCAGATGCATTTCTGGGACTACTTCCATATACAATCTGTGGATGATGTGATGAACTAAACTTCAAATTTGTCTTCAACTCTTCACTTTATGCTAGTGTCATTCTGTGTGCTGCCTTATTTGGAAAACTGGCTCTTGGAATCAAGTCCATCTGATGACTGGTCTTCCTTACTAGTGGTAATCCATCAGGTACATTATTGGATACAATATCTTGAAACTCATTTAATGATTCTACAACTTTTATAGGAATATGATGCAGGAGCATCCTAGGTGTAAGGGCAATCTTGCATCACCCAAAAATATTTCTTTTTTTTTTTTGTATTCAATAAGGGCTATCTTGTGTAGAGTTGCTATTTATGGAAACTTTCTATTTTTAGTAAGTTGGTCTTACGATCTCAGAATGCCTATTTTTACATATGGAGGTTCATCTCAGTCATATCAGCCTACCAGTAAAGTTTCATGGCTAGATCAGGTCTAGTTTTGAAGATATTGAAGATTTTCAGTATTGGCAGCACGGTACAGAAATTTTGAACTCAGTTTTGAAAGCTTTAGAAGCCCTAGATGAGGTTAAAACATTGGGTGATGGGTGCTTTGCATGAGTCAAGCTTGTAGAGTGCTTCATGGCATTTCCAAAATGGGGTTATAATAGTCAATCGGGTCAACTGGTGATGACTTATGGTCTCCGAAAGTTGGGCCACCTGAAATGGCAGAAAATAATTTTCTTTCAAAAATTTTGTTTGAGTTTCAAAAGTTATTTTGAGCCGACTTTGATGTAATAAATTGAAAAATAAAATAATCCTAAGTTGGGTCGGCCCTTAGGGATAAATTTTTGGAACCTTCTCGGGCGGTGGAAATTACCTATATAAAGAAGGCCCGTAGTGTTGTTTAGGGCAGTTCTGGGTAGTAGATCTGGGTATTGATTCGAAGTTTTGTCCTAAAGAATATTGTAAGAGAATGCCCATGTGGCTTTGCATATTATAATTTTGAAAGTTTGTAATTCCACATTTGTGGAGATAATAAGAAGCCAATTTTCTGTTCTTGCCTATTATTGTTGTTGTTTCTCTATTTATGTTATGTATTTGTGGTATTAAGGGGAGCACCCTTCATCAAGTGGTATCAGAGCAAAAGTTCTTGAGTGTGTAAATAGATCACCGACTATGAGGCAGTTTGCACTAGGACCGTGGTTAGGGTTTCAGCGCGCATCGTGAAAATGCCTTGATGAAGAGAACGTGGTGGAAGAGTTGGTGCTGTGACACCTGAGGTTAGAGAGTTACAGAGACAAGTGCGAGCATTGCAAGAAGAGATTCGTAGAGGAATGAATCTTAATGTCAGAGATGAAAGCGAGGATGAAGCCAAAGAAGAATATCGAGAAGGAGAAGCTGAAATTGTGAACCAGGAGGAAGAAAGACTTTTGAGGGGGATTTCTAAGATTGGGAAAAGACCTAAGATTGAGGTTCCTACATTTTCTAGAAATCTTAACTCAGAGGAATTGATTGACTGGATCAATGAATGTGAGAAATATTTTGAGTATGAAGATGTTGAGGATCCTGATAGGGTCAAATTTGCGAGGGCCAAAATGAAAGGTCATGCGAAGATCTGGTGGCAAGAGATCCAATTGGAGTGAAATAGAAGAGGGAAAGATAAAATCACAAGATGGGATTGGATGGTGGATAAATTGAAGTGACAATTCATTCCTGTTGATTATGAGCTTGACCTACTAAAGAAAATGCAAAGTTTGAAGTAAGCAGGAAGATCTGTTCAGGAGTATACAGACGAGTTCTATTGACTCCTCATTAGAATAGGCCATGCAAAAGCTGATAAGGAGAAAGTTTCCCGATACCTTAATGGGTTAAGGCCAAGCATTCAGGAAGAGTTGAATCTGGTTCGAATGAACAGTATTGAGGAGGCATACTAGTTTACCCTAAAAGTAGAAGAAAAACTGAACAAGAAGTTTGAGAGCAGACAAAATGGAAGAGGTCGTGGTGGAAGATCTGGTGGATGGTCATATGGTGGCCGAAATGAAGATCCGAAAAAGAAGGATGAGGCCAGTAGTAGTCAGAATTTGAGAGGAAACAATTCCAATCATTTCCAAGATCAGAATAATAAAGATCAGAGAGGAAGAGGAAGAGGACAAGGTTCACGAAGAGGAGGCTTCCGTGGAACATGTTTTCACTGTGGAGAAGAAGGTCATAGGGCATTTGAATGTCCTCAATGCCAAGGAAGGATAGATAGGAGAAATGAAGGCCAAGCTAGAGTTGCACATGTAGATAAAGATGCCAGATCATCAAATTCTGAAGATGCTGAAAGAGGAGAAACACTAATTAACAGAAGAATCCTGCTGAGTAGTGAGAATGAACCTGAACAAAGGAGGAGCCTATTTCACACTAGATGCAAGTGTGAGGGTAAATGCTATGATTTGATTATCGATAGTGGAAGTACTAAAAATTTGGTGTCAGAAGAGATGGTGACAAAGTTGAAGCTCAAGAGACAAAAGCACCCACATCCATATTGGATTGCCTGGGTGCAGGATGACCACAAGGTCATGGTCAGTGAACAGTGCCTCGTAAAGTTCAAGATCGGTGGGTACCAAGATGAGGTACTATGTGATATCATCTCTATGAATGCATATCATATGTTTCTAGGTAGACCATGGCAGTTTGACAGATGTGCTGTACATTATGGTCGTGCGAATACATATTCCCTGACAAAGGATGGAGTGCGACATAAGCTAAAGCCATTGAAGGAGACCAAAGAAAAGGTATGTGGTAATGTAAGAATAACATTTTTTGATGGTAGAAAATTTCTAGATGGTATGACGCATGAGCATGTGTGTTTTTCTTTAATTCCAAAAGCTAGTAAAGAAGAAGTAGAGGATGTACCTGTAGAGGTTGCAGATTTGTTAAATGAGTTTTAGGATATTGTATCTGATAATGTACCTAATGGATTACCACCAGTAAGGAAGATCAGTCATCAGATGGATTTGATTCCAAAAGCCAATTTTCCAAACAAGGCAGCAGACAGAATGACACCAGCAGAAAGTGAGGAATTGAATAGACAAGTACATGAGTTGTTTTGCAGAAATGATTGATTTGTGAGAGTCTAAGTCCCTGTGCTGTACCAGTGGTATTAGCACCAAAGAAGAATGAAGAGTGGAGGATGTGTACAGATTATAGAGCAATAAACAAGATCACAATCAAGTATAGGTTTCCATTGCTACAAATGGATGATATTATGGATTGTTTGAGTGGAGCTATGTATTTCTCAAAGATAGATCTGAAGGGTGGATATCACCAGATTTGGATCAGAGAAAGAGATGAATAGAAGACTGCCTTCAAGACAAAGGAAGGATTGTATGAGTGGTTAGTCATGCCTTTTGGGCTAACCAATGCACCAACCACTTTCATGCGGCTCATGAACAAGGTTCTGAAAGAATTTCTTGGTATGTTTGTCATTGTTTACCTAGATGATATTTTGATCTTTAGCAAGACATTGGAGGAACATATGATGCATATTTGTATGGTGTTTGAGAAGCTAAGAGATGAAAAATTATTGATTAATTTGAAGAAGTGCAATTTTGTGAATAAAGAGTTAGTGTATTTAGAATTTGTAGTTTTAGCAAAAGGTCTAAAAATGGACCCAGAGAAGGTACAGGCTATCCTTGAATAGTCTACTCCAAGGAGTGCTACTGAGGTAAGATCTTTTCATGGTTTGGCTAGTTTCTATATAAAGTTTATCAGAAATTTTAGCAGTATTTGTGGACCTTTGACTGAGACAATGAGAGGGGATAGAAAAGAGTTTAAGTGGACTAATGGGGCATAAAAAAGTTTTCAATTGTTGAAACAAAAAGTTACAGAATAAGTTATTTTAGCACTTTCAAATTTTAATAAGGTGTTTCAAGTAGATTGTGATGCTAGTGGTACTGCAATAAGAGCTGTTATGAGCCAAGAAGGTAAACCTATTGCATATTTTAGTGAGAAGTTAAATGATGCCAAGAGAAAATATTCTATCTATGATCAAGAATTTTATGCTATAGTTCAGGCATTAAAAAAGTGGAGACATTATCTACTTTCTAATGAGTTTGTTTTGTATACTGATCATCAAGCTTTGCAATATTTGAATAGTCAAGGAAAGTTGAATCAGAGGCATTTGAAATGGGTTGAGTTTTCGCAGAGTTATACATTTGTTTTGAAACACATGAGTGGAAAGTCTAATAGGGTTACAGATGCTCTTAGCAGAAGGAAACTATTGCTGACAGAGATGCAGATTGAAGTGGTTGGGTTCAAGGAACTCAAGAATTTGTATCCAGAGGATCCTGATTTTGGTGGAGCTTAGAAAGCTTGTACAGAACCTATTACTCTGGACAGAATGAAATGGCTGGATTTTATCATCCAAGATGATATGCTATTCAGAGGGAGTCAGTTGTGCATTCCAAGAAGTTCTATGAGGAAGAATCTCATCAAAGAGAAGCATAGTGGAGGATTGGCTGGACATTTTGGTCATGATAAAACCCTTGCTTTGGTTGGTAAGAATTATTATTGGCCACAATTGCAGCAAGATGTGAAGAAGTTTGCACAGTGTTGCAGAGTATGTCAGATGGTGAAAGGAGTGAAGCAGAATATAGGGTTGTATCATCCGTTACCTGTACCAAAGAAGCCTTGAGAGGATATCAGTATGGACTTTGTTCTTGGTTTACCGAAGACACAGTAGGGACATGATTCAATTTTTGTAGTAGTTGATAGATTTTTAAAGATGGCACATTTCATTCCCTACAAGAAGACTAATGATGTTGTTCATATAGCAGAATTGTTTTTCAGAGAAGTAGTGAGACTACATGGTTTGCCAAAGACCATAGTTTCAGATCAAGATACTAAGTTTGTTAGATATTTCTAGTGGACATTGTGGAAGAAGTTAAAAATAGATTTGAAGTTTAGTTCATCAAATCATCCATAGACTGATGGACAGATAGAGGTGGTGAATAGAAGTTTGGAAAATTTGCTGAGATGTTTGGTTGGAGATAAGCCAACAAGATGGTATTTGATTTTACCACAGGCAGAATTTGCATACAATAATTCTGTCAACAGGAGCACTAGTAAATCACCATTCTAGATTGTATATGGAGGTAGTCCAAGAAATGCATCTGAATTGAGAAAGATAGTGTAATGCCCCGCTAGGAAACCCAAGAGGACAAGACATAAACCTCTATAAAATGCAAGTAGTAATTTTTATTTTTAAAATTTTTTTTTAACAAGAATAATATTCATCATCACATTTCATATTTCTAAAAGAAGAAATAATTTTCTACTACTTGGATGTAAGATTTATACAACTTAAGTCCTCAGGGGTTCCCTAACGTTGCTACTAAAGCAACATCATATAAACCATTTACATGCATAAGATATCCATCGAATCATGAGCTTAAAAGATCTACGTTCATTTTAATGCATCAAGTTAAATGTCCCTAACTTATTTCTTTTATTAAACATAAGTTAATCATCCAACATCATTATTCCTTTTACCAACTCATTCCATAAATTCATATTGATTTCATCTACATCTATCCTTTCTATCACTTTTCTCTAATAATTTAGGTAAGAGATTAATATTCATTAAGGTAGGCATCATCCTAGGTACTTCATTAACATGAACCAAGTATTAACATTAAAATCAAATTACTATTCTATTGCATTGTTTCATAACCATTCATTGTTAATAATTCCAATCACTAATCTATCATTTCTCAATAATTTCCTTGAATCTTTTCATCAAGAGAGAATACATTATTGTTGCGATACATCATTATATATAACTATATTTAAGATTATTTCCTTTACATATGGACAACATAAGAGGATAGGAGAAATAACATAAACACTTTCTTTTAATGCTAGTAACATGTCCAATATTCCACATTATTTTCCTTTTCTTTTACCTAGAACTACCCATTCCCTTATGCATTGCTTTGAATTGAGATTACATCAATACTACAAGACTCCTTTTAGGAGATTAAAAATTACATGAATTCAAATACATAAGTACATCTCAACATATTAAAATATCCAATAAGAAATCTTCAACTGCAGATTTGGAAAGGAATATGTGCTAGGATCATCTAGAGAATCATGAATAATACCTCGATATAAATATTAACCACCCAACCACGTGAAACTAATAGGCCCACTCCCCTGAGCTAGGAGATAGAACCAAAGGCCCGTACAAGAGGTAACAACTAGGAAATTCTTAAGGTGGTGATAAAATTTCCCCAAAGTCACAACACAAAAGAAAAGACAAGAAGACCACAAGGACTACCAGAGGCATGATCAAATTTGATAGAGACTCTAAGATACAAGCTAAGTGAGTGTCATCACATAGCCCTCACCCCTTGGGTTGTCCTGGTACTAGCCACTCTTGGCCCCGGCCCCCAAGTAGGCACATGCGGAACCGAATGCCTCTCGTACAGACAAGGTCATTCAGTTGTACCTACGCATAGGTACCTTCTCCCACTCCCATCCTTAGTCTTTACTAGCACTAAAGGCATGGGCGAGGCACAATTAATCTTGATTAATGTGTAATTTTCCATTCCAATAATCTCCCATTCCCAATTCATTTATTTAAGTTATCACTTGATTAAATAACTCATAGTAGGTTATCCTGGTACTAGCCACTTAGGGCCCCGGCCCCTCACTATGAGCCACTCACCTAGTGTACTTAGGTTCCCTAACATACATATAAAAATCATAAGAACATAATAGATTCATCATCAAGAATTCATACCAATTCCATAACAACATTTGATTGAGTTTAGGAAAATATATGTTGTCCCTAGTCCACTTGACAACCCTAAACCCAATATGGCATTCAGAATGTTCCAAACATATAAGAAGACATCCAAGTGATATTATAAACATATTCAGAGTATACATAGATCCAATTAACCAAAAAAACATTCTAATAGCCTCTGGTGACCATACGAAATGTTAAAACTTAATGATGTTCTTAAACTGAATTATTTCAAGCAAGGATTAATTGCAAAGAATAGTCATCATAGAGCAGTTATCCATATCTTTCACAAAACATATAATAAAGGAAATCGCTTCAGTGAAGATTTAGATAACATAATTATGGACTCTCAATTTTATTTTTAGGAAGATCCAACAGTGGGAAAGAAAGTTATGACTTCTGGTTTAAAACAGAAAATTCTGGTTAGGGTTCAGACCTGCCTTCACTAAAACGGTTGTAATTTTCACAAAACATAATAAAAATTCTCCAAACCAATTGGAAATGAAAAATAAGATTTAGAAGAATCTTTTATATCAAATTTAGACTTTTATATAATCATATCAGCCTGTAGCATACGAATACATTTGATAAAAAATTCAGAATCGAGAATGGACAGGAATAGTCTGCCAAAATGTCAAAAATAAAGCATTAATTCGACCCTAAAAATAAAATCAGAGAGATACCCATTTGAGATCTGTGAATTTTACTTTCAGAAAATCAATTTAGTAAAACCTTAGATGCAATTTAAATTATTATAATAATAGATCTCCAAAAATGGGTTGCTAAAAACCCTAGGAAAACACATGCCAATTCTTACAAACAAAAACTCAAAACTTTAAAATAACCATAGAAATTAAAAGTATAGATATAATAAATAATTATAATATATAAATAGATCCATAATCTATCAGAGACATAAAGTAACTAAAATATTCAATCCATACCTCATGTCCTACGAAGGTTGAATCGAAGAAGGAAGGAAACAAAAGAGAAGACAAATCCAAACTTGAGATGCATCCTTCAAACCCTATCCACTTTCAGAAATCTCCATGAAAGAAAGAAATAATTCCATAGCAAAGAATCCCTCTCTCAACTACTGAAATTCTCACAAAAATGTCTCTCTCCCAAAAGCAAAGATAACCAAAAGTTCTTAAAGACATATGCTTACAAAATCTCCCTCACATCTCCAAGTTTTCTCTCCAAAATCACCATGAAAATTAAGGCCATCCTCTCCTCAATGCTTCAGCCCCAAAATCCCCTCTCTTCAAATGAGAAAGTAGTGCATATAAATAGATTTCCAAAGGTTGAGAGGAAAAGTAACCAACTCCCAACTAACTCTTAACTAAAGGGTATTATAAAATAACTTAATATCATAAAACTATATTACTCACATATACAATAAAAGATTATTTGTATTCATTCATACACTAATGTAATATTATCCTAACATATATGCATATGCCATCATTAATTACATCAATATCTATTTATATAACCTATCCACATTATTAATAGTTAACAATTGAAAATAATATACCTCGCATTATTTAATATTTAATTATTAATAATATTATACTTTACATTAATCCCAAAATATACACCATCAACAATATCTACATTAATTAACATATAATCACATATAAATTATATATATATATAAATACATATATGTGTGCACCCATATATATATTTCTATATATATATTTATATTTATATAGATACATGCCAAATACCAAACACTATAATCTATAAGATTATGAAGTAATAGATCACAATATTATTACCTATTTATAATTACTATAGGATATAATCACTGAGGTAGAATAAAATCACATGCCTCAAAATAAATCTAATCATCCAAAGAGGCCATACAAATCATCTATGAAACATATCGAGAAAACCATAAGATCAAACAAGGTCAACCAAAGTCAACAAGGAAAGTCAAGCCAAACTCCTGAAACACAACATAGAAAGATTAACTAAGGATCATACCAAGAAGGAGAAATAAATAAAATGAGTAAACAAATCATACAACCAAATGAATTCAAGTGGCCACAAGGCACTAACTACAACCATGCCCAACCGGGTGTGTTGGATATGGGTTTTTGACCCAAAGGTTGACTGACAAAGAAGGAACCCTAATATTCCCAAATTGGAATAATGACAAAGGAAGACTCATGTAGGGGCCTTAGTACTATCTCCATAACAACAACCATCGAGGATTTGAGGGTATGCTCAGACCTGTGAAGCCAGGTGAAGTCGATGCCCGGTACCTGCAAGCCTGCATCACAAAGAATAAATACATATGCACAAATATACATATAAAAGAAAACATTGCAGATAGATGACCAGGATCGATACATCGTGTGGACCTCAGCGATGTGAGTAGCTATGACTTCGTCCTGAATCATGAAAACACATCATGTATATATATACACTCAAAGCATGTAGCATCATCATAACGAAGGTTAGAATCTCAAGCATTGTGTTAGTCTCTTATCAATACGAATAATAAATCAACATAATCAAATCATCAAGTGAGATACAAGATTCATCCAAAATAACCTTAATAGAAGAAAATATAGATAATCACTTATATATATCTATCAAGTACATATCATATAACATCCTAACTATATTCATAAAGGTCTTGAAGGTACTCAATACATACACAGAGATAAATACATACAAAAATGATACCTTTAGACAGTATGTCTGATATTAGAATCCTTGAGTACTAGCTTATGAAATTATTATAAACAAACTATAGGAATAGATCAAACAAGTATCATGTACAACTTAAGCTGTAAGAAAACATCGAAAGATCTTAATTCTTTCAGAAACACAAAACTTATATTAGGGTTAGAGGGGTATTACAGATAGATAAAAGAGAAATAAGTAGTGCTGAAGCTGAAGATTTTGCAGAACATTTGAAGAACATCCATGAGGAGGTGAGAAAGCATATTATCAAGATGAATGCATAGTACAAGGCTAAGACAGATGAGAAAAGGAGGCATAAGGAATTTCATGTTGGAGATGAAGTCATAATTCATTTGTGGAAGAAGCAGTTTCTAGTTGGTACATATAACAAGCTGAAAATGAAGAAGTTTGGACCGTGTAAGATACTGAAGAAGCATGATTTAGGAAATGAAAATGAGGTAGAATTGCCTAGTGAGCTGAATATTTCACCAGTGTTTAACATTTTAGAATTGACAGAGTATCATGAAAGAAGTGTTGAAGATGAGATCACAGCGGCACAGTGGAGTATTCCAACAACCAGTTTAGATATCAAGGAGATTGAAGACATACTGGACAGTCATGTTGGTAGAAGCACAGGGAACAGGACATATGAAGAGTATTTGGTCAAATGGAAAGGATGACCTGTTGAAGATTCATTATGGCTAACAAAGGAGGAGGTTAATCATCTTGGTTTTCCTCTGCACACCTGAGTCGTGACAGGGTCACTTCTCAAATTACCTTGGGTGTCTGATGTAGGAGCATCTTGGGTGTAAGGACAATCTTGCATCACCTAAAAATATTTCTATTTTTTTTGTATTCAATAAGGCCTATCTTGTGCAGAGTTTCTATTTATGGAAACTTTCTATTTTTAGTAAGTTGGTCTTATGATCTCAGAATGTCTACTTTTACATATGGAGGTTCATCTCAGTCATATCAGCCTGCCAGTAAAGTTTCATGGCTAGATCAGGTCTAGTTTTGAAGATATTGAAGATTTTCGGTATTGGCAGGAGGGTACAGAAACTTTGAACTCAGTTTTGAAGGCTTTAGAGGCCCCAAATGAGGTCAAAAAATTGGGTGATGGGTGCTTTGCGCAGGTCAAGCTTGCAGAGTGCTTTGTGGTAGTTTTGAAATGAGGTTATAATAGTCAATCGGGTCAATTGGTGATGACTTATGGTCTCCGAAAGTCAGGCCACCTGAAATGGCAGAAAATAATTTTCCTTCAAAATTTCTGTTCGGGTTTCAAAATTTATTTTGAGCCAACTTTGATGTAATAAATTGAAAAATAAAATAATCCTAAGTTGGGTCGGCCCTTAGGGCTAAATTTTTGGAACCTTCTCGGGCGGTGGAAATTGCCTATATAAAGAAGGCCCGTATTGTTGTTTAGGGAAGTTCTGGGTAGTAGATCTGGGTATTGATTCGAGGATTTTTCCTACAAAATATTGTAAGGGAATGCCCATGTGGCTTTGCATATTGTAATTCTGAAAGTTCATAATTCCACATTTGTGGAGATAATAAGAAGCCAATTTTCTGTTCTTGCATATTATTGTTTTTGTTTCTCTATTTCTATTATTTGTTTGTGGTATTAAGGGGAGCACCCTTCATCAGAATATCTTCTACTTCCTCTTTTCGAACCTTTGGAATTAAGGTAAAACACATATGCTCACGCCGCATACTATCTAATAAATTTCCTCCATCAACAAAAGTTATTCTTACATTACCACATACCTTTTCTTCTATTTCTTTCAATAGTTTTAGCTCATGTCGCATTTCATCCTTTGTCAAGGAATAGGTATTCGCATGACCATCATGTACAACACATCTGTCAAACTACCATGGTCTACCCAACAACATATGACATGCATCCATAGATATGATATCACATAGTAGCTCATCTTGGTAGCCGCCAATCTTGAAACTCATTGGGCACTGTTCACTGACCATGACCTTATGGTCATCTTGCACCCAAGCAACCCGATATGGATGTGGATGTTTCTATCTCTTGAGCTTCAACTTTGTCACCATCTCTTTTGACACCAAATTATCAATACTGCCACTATCAATAATCACATCACAACACTTACCCTCACACTTGCACCTAGTGCAAAACAGACTCCTCCTTTGCTTAGGTTTATTCTCACCACTCAACATGACTCTCTTGTTAATCAGTGTCTCTCCTCTCTTAGCATCTTCAAAATTTGATAATCTGGTATCTTCATCTACATGTGCAACTCTGGCCTGGCTTTTGTTTCTCCTATATGTTCTTCTTTGGCGCTGAGGACATTCAAATGCCTTATGACCTACTTCTCCATAGTGAAAACATGTTTCACGAAAGCCTCCTCTTCCTGAACCTTGTCCTCTTCCTCTTCCTCTCTGATCTCTATTATTCTAATAATGGAAATGATTGAAATTATCTCCTCTCTAATTTTTATTGTTACTGGCCTCATCTTACCTTTTTAAATCTTCATTTTGATCTACATATGATCATCCACTGCGACCTTTCTATTTTGTCTGCTCTCGAACTTCTTGTTCAATTTTTCCTCTACTTTTAGGGAAAATTAGTATGCCTCTTCAATACTATTCATTCGAACCAAATTCAACTCTTCCTAAATGCTCGGCCTCAATCCATTAAGGTAATGGGAAATTTTCTCTTTATCAGCTTCTGCATGGTCTATTCTAATGAGGATTCAATAGAACTCCTCTGTATACTCCTTAATAGATCTTCCTACTTGCTTCAAACTTTGCATCTTCTTCAGTAGGTCAAGCTCATAATCAACAAGAATGAACTATCACTTCAATTTATCCACCATTTGATCCCATCTTGTGATTTTATCTTTTCCTTTTTTATGTCGTTCCAATTGGATCTCTTGCCACAAGATCTTCACATGACCCTTTAGTCTAGCCTTTCCAAAATTGACCCTATCAGGATCCTCAATACCTTCATACTCGAAATATTCTTCACATTCATTGATCTAGTCAATCAACTCCTCTGGGTTAAGATTCTTTGAAAATGTAGGAACCTCAATCTTAGGTCTTTTTCTGATCTTCGAAATGGCTCGGAAAAGTCTTTCTTCTTCTGGATTCAAAACTTTGACTTCTCCTTGTTCAAAATTTCCTTCTTCGGCTTCATTCTCACTTTCATCTTTGACATTAAGATTCATTCCTCTACAAATCTCCTCTTATAATTCTCGCACTTGTCTCTGTAGGTCTCTAACCTTAGGTGTCACAACACCAGCTCTTCCACCATGTTCTCTTTGTGGAGGCATTTTCACGCATATCGCTAAAACCTTAACCATGGTTCTAATGCAAACTGCCTCATAGTCGGTCATCTGTTTACACAGAAACCCTAACCCACAGTCCTAGTGCAAACTACCTCACAATTGGTGACTTATTTACACAATCACGAACTCCTACTCTAATACCACTTGATGAAGGGTGCTCTCCTTAATACGACAAACACATTATAGAAATAGAGAACAACAACAATTTGCAAGAACAAAAAATGGGCTTCTTATTATCTCCACAAATGTGGAATTACAAATTTTTAGAATTATAATATGCAAAGCCACATGGGCATTCCCTTACAATATTCTGTAGGACAAGACCTCGAATCATTACCTAGATCTACCTAGAACTACTCAGAATTGCCTAAGAAAACACTATGGGCACTTTTTATATAGGCAATTTTCACCGCTCCAGAAGGTTCTAAAAATTTAGCCCATAGGGCCGACCAAACTTAGAATTATTTTATTTTTCAATTTATTACAATAGGGTCAGCTCAAAAGAAATACAAAATATGCTTTTAGGTAGCCCAACTTCCGGAGGCCATAACTTTTTAATCATAGCTCCATTTTTCTATTGTAACCACTTTTTGGAAATGTCATGATGAGATCTACAGTGCATGACATGCGCAAGCACAAGTCAGTCGGGGGTCAATTGCAATTCAGAGCTTCTAAGGCCTTCAAAATTGACCTGAATGATTTCATACCCAAAAACCTCAATAACTTCACCAACACTGATGATGTGGCAATGAAACTCAACTGGTAAGCTGAAATGACTAGGATGAACCTTCAACTATGAAATCAAAACATTGTGAGATCATATGATCAATTTACTAAAAATAGTAAGTTTCCATAAATAGAAGCTCTGCATAAGATAGCCCTTATTGAAAAGCAAACAAAAATATTTTTAGGTGATGCAAGATTGCTCTTACACCTAGGATGCTCCTGCATCAATATTTGTAAGGAATGGAGTATCTCCCTTTTTTATTATAGCCTTCTTGAAGTAGCATGTGATCTCCATGGCTACAATAACATAAGGAGGCACCCCTTTCTTTATAAGTGTCTTTTCTAGGTGATTATTTTATGTTAAAGGTTAGTACTCACCATTTCCTTTTCTAACCTCTTTGAGGGAGATAATATTGAGATAGAATATGCTTATAGATTTCAGTTGATATGGTTTTTGTCTAGGAGAGATTGTGACACACCCCCATCTCTAGTCTTTATTATATCTTTTAGGTCCATCTAGGTGTTTAGGTGTTTGTCTTCTATAATCATAGCACTCATCCCTTTCATCATTTAATGATGAAGTTCATTTTGACCATTTTTATTTTTTAATCCAACCTTTCCTCGATTGCATCCATGAGGCTCCCATGCTTCCTAGCCTTTTCTCTCTATGATATTCATATCCTCATTTCCCTACATTTTTTTAGCATTTTTGATATTTTATTATGATGCTACATCACATAACCAATGATCCTCCATGATTGTTTCATTCCTGATGTTATCTTTCTCAATGATCTTCTGTCACCCAAATTTTCAACCTCATCTGGGGCCTATAAAGCCTTCAAAACTAAGTTCGAAGTTTCTGTACCCTGCTGCCAATATCAAAAATCTTCAATATTTTCAAAACTACACCTGATCTAGCCATGAAACTTTGCTAGTAGGCTGATATGACTGAAATGAACCTCCATATGTAAAATTAGACATTCTGAGATTGTAAGACCAACTTACTAAAAATAGAAAGTTTCCATAAATAGCAACTCTGCAGAAGATAGCCCTTATTGAATACAAAAATAGAAATATTTTTGGGTGATGCAAGATTGCTCTTACACCTAGGATGCTCCTGCATCAGACACCCGGTTAATTTGAGAAGTGACCCTGTCACGACTTAGGTGTGCAAAGGAAAACCAAGACGGTTAACCTCCTCCTTTGTTAGCCATGATGAATCTTCAACAGGTCATCCTTTCCATTTGACCAAATACTCTTCATATGTCCTGTTCCTTGTGTTTCTGCCAACACGACTATCCAGTATGTCTTCAATCTCTTTGATATCTGAACTGGTTGCTGGAATACTCCACTATGCTACTGCAACCTCATCTTCAACACCTCCTTCATGATACTCTATCAAATATGAAATGTTAAACACTGGTGAAATATTTAGCTCAGTGGGCAATCCTACCTCATATGCATTTCCTGAATCATGCTTCTTCAGTATCTTATATGGTCCAAACTTTTTTATTTTCAGCTTGTTATATGTACCAACTAGAAATCGCTCCTTCCACAAATGAACCATGACTTCATCCCCAACCTGAAATTTCTTATGCCTCTTTTTCTCATCTTCCTTAGTCTTATACTGTACATTCATCCTGGTAATATGCTTCCTCACCTCCTCATGGATGTTTTTCAAATGTTCTGCAAAATTCTCAGCTTCAGCACCACTTATTTCTCCTTTATCTATCTTTCTCAACTCAGATGCATTTTTTGGACTACTTCCATATACAATCTGGAATGGTGATTTACACGAGCTCCTATTGACAAAATTATTGTATGCAAATTCTACCTGTGGTAAAATCAAATCCCATCCTGTTGGCTTATCTCCAACCAAACATCTCAGTAGATTTCCCAAACTTCTATTCACCACCTCTGTCTATCCATCAGTCTGTGGATGATGTGATGAACTAAACTTCAAATTTGTCTTCAACTTCTTCCACAATGTCCACCAGAAATATCCAACAAAATTAGTCTCTCAATCTGAAACTATGGTCTTTGGCAAACCATGTAGTCTCATCACTTCTCTGAAAAATAATTCTGCGACATGAACAACATCATTAGTCTTCTTGCAGGGAATGAAATGTGTCATCTTCAAAAATCTATCAACTACTACAAAAATTGAATCATGTCCCTGTTGTGTCCTCGGTAAACCAAGAATAAAGTCCATACTGATATCCTCCCAAGGCTTCTCTGGTACAGGTAATGGCTGATACAACCCTATATTTTTCTTCACTCCTTTCACCATCTGACATACTCTGAAACTCTCTACAAACTTCTTCACATCTTGCTGCAATTGTGGCTAATAATAATTCTCACCAACCAAAGCAAGGGTTTTATCATGACCAAAATGTTCAGCCAAACCTCCCCTATGCTTCTCCTTGATGAGATTCTCCCTCATAGAACTTCGTGGAATGCACAACTAACTCGCTCTGAATAGCATATCATCTTGGATGATAAAATCTAGCCATTTCGTCCTGTCTAGAGTAACAGGTTTTGTACAAGCTTTCCAAGCTTCACCAAAATCAAGATCCTCTAGATACAAATTCTTGAGTTTTTTGAATCCAACCACCTCAATCTACATCTCTGTCAGCAATAGTTGCCTTCTGCTAAGAGCATCTACAACCCTATTAGACTTTCCACTTCTGTGTTTCAAAACAAAGGTATAACTCTGCAAAAACTCAACCCATTTCAAATGCCTCTGATTCAATTTTCCTTGACTATTCAAATATTGCAAAGCTTGATGATCAGTATACAAAACAAACTCCTTAGGAAGCAGATAATGTCTCCACTTCTTTAATGCCTGAACTATAGCATAAATTCCTGATCATAAACATAATACTTCCTCTTGGCATCATTTAACTTCTCACTGAAATAAGCAATAGGTTTACCTTCTTGGCTCATAACAGCTCTTATTGCAGTACCACTAGCATCACAATCTACTTGAAACACCTTACTAAAATTTGGAAGTGCTAAAACAGGTTGTTCTGTAACTTTTTGTTTCAACAATTGAAAACTTTTTTTTGCCCCATTAGTCCACTTAAACACTTTTCTATCCCCTCTCATTGTTTCAATCAAGGGACCACAAATACTGCTAAAATTTCTGATAAACTTTCTGTAAAATCTAGCCAAACCATGAAAAGATCTTACCTCAGTAGCACTCCTTGAAGTAGGCCATTAAAGGATAGCCTGTACCTTCTCTGTGTCCATTTTTAGACCTTCTACTGAAACTAAAAATCTCAAGTAGACTAACTCTTTCTTCACAAAACTGCACTTCTTCAAATTAATCAATAATTTCTCATCTCTCAACTTCTCAAACACCATATGAATATGCATCATATGTTCCTCCAATGTCTTGCTAAAAATTAAAATATCATCTAGGTAAACAATGACAAACTTACCTAGAAATTCTTTCAGACCCTCGTTTATGAGCCGCATGAAAGTGCTCAGTGCATTGGTTAGCCCAAAAGGCATGACTAACCACTCATATAGTCCTTCCTTTGTCTTGAAGGTAGTCTTCCATTCATCTCCTTCTCTGATCTGAATCTGGTGATATCCACTCTTCAGATTTATCTTTGAGAAATACACAGCTCCACTCAAACAATCCATAATATCATCCATTCGTAGCAATGAAAACCTATACTTGATTGTGATCTTGTTTATTTCTCTAGAATCTGTACACATCCTCCACTCTCCATTCTTCTTTTGTGCTAATACCACTGGTACGGCACAGGGACTCAGACTCTCTCGAATCAACCCCTTCTGCAATAAGTCATGTACTTGTCTATTCAACTCTTCAATTTCTACTGGTGTCATTCTGTGTGCTACCTTGTTTGGAAAAATGGCCCCTAGAATCAAATCTATCTGATGACTGATCTTCCTTACCGGTGGTAATCCATTAGGTACATTATCAGATACAATATCCTGAAACTCACTCAACAAATCTATAACCTCTACTTCTTATTTACCAACTTTTAGAATTAAATAAAAACACACATGCTCATGCCTCATACCATCTAAGAATTTTCTTCCATCATCAAATGTTATTCTTGCATTACCATATACCTTTTCTTTGGTCTCCTTCATGGCTTTAGCTTATGTCGCACTCCATCCTTTGTCAAGGAGTAGGTATTCGCACGACCATCGTGTACAACATATCTGTCAAACTGCTATGGTCTACCCAACAACATATGACATGCATCCATAGAGATGATATCACATAGTACCTCATCTTAGTACCCCGCCGATCTTGAACTTTACCAGGCACTATTCACTGACCATGACCTTGTGGTCATCCTGCACCCAGGCAATCCGATATGGATGTGGATGTTTCTATCTCTTGAGCTTCAACTTTGTCACCATCTCTTCTGACACTAAATAGTCAGTGCTTCCACTATCGATAATCACATCACAACATTTACCCTCACACTTGCATCTAGTGTGAAATAGGCTCCTGCTTTGTTCAGGTTCGTTCTCACCACTCAGCAAGACTCTTCTATTAATTAGCGTTTCTCCTCTTTCAGCATCTTCAGAATTTGATGATCTAGCATCTTCATCTACATATGCAACTCTGGCCTGGCCTTCATTTCTCCTATCTATTCTACCTTGGCACTGAGGACATTCAAATGCCCTATGACCTTCTTCTCTGTAGTGAAAACATGTTCCACGGAAGCCTCCTCTTCTTGAACCTTGTCCTCTTCCTCTTCCCTCTGATCTCTATTATTTTGATCTTGGAAATGATTGGAATTGTTTCCTCTCTAATTTTAGTTGCTACTGGCCTCATCCCTTTTTTTTGGATCTTCATTTCGGCCACCATATGACTGTCCACCAGATCTTCCACCACAACCTCTTCCATTTTGTCTGCTCTCAAACTTCTTGTTCAACTTTTCCTCTACTTTTAGGGAAAACTTGTATGCCTCCTCAATACTGTTCATTCAAACTAGATTCAACTCCTCCTAAATGCTTGGCCTTAACCCATTAAGGTATCGGGCAAATTTCTCCTTATCAGCTTCTGCATGGCCTGTTCTGATAAGGAGTCGATAGAACTCCTCTGTATACTCCTGAACAGATCTGCCTGCTTGCTTCAAATTTTGCATTTTTTTTAGTAGGTCAAGCTCATAATCAACAAGAATGAACTGTCACTTCAATTTATCCACCATCCGATCCATCTTGTGATTTTATCTTTCTCTCTTCTATTTCACTCCAATTGAATTTCTTGCCACTAGATCTTCGCATGACCTTTAAGTCTGGCCTTCACAAAATTTGACCCTATCAAGATCCTCAACATCTTCATACTTAAAATATTCCTCACATTCATTGATCCATTCGATCAATTCTTCTGGGTTAATATTTTTAGAAAATGTAGGAACCTCAATCTTAGGTCTTTTCCCAATCTTGGAAATCACTCGAAAAAGTCTTTCTTCCTCCTAATTCACAATTTCAACTTCTCCTTCTTGATATTCTTCTTTGGCTTCATCTTCACTTTCATCTCTGACATTAAGATTCATTCCTCTGTTAATCTCTTCTTGCAATGCTCGCACTTGTCTCTGCAGCTCTCTAACCTCAGGTGTCACAGCACCAGCTCTTCTACCACGTTCTCTTCATGGAGGCATTTTCACGATGCGCGTTGAAACCCTAGCCACGGTCCTGGTGCAAACTGCCTCACAGTCGGTGATCTGTTACCCACTCAAGAACTCCTGCTCTGATACCACTTGGTGAAGGGTGCTCCCCTTAATACCAGAAACACATAATAGAAATAGAGAAACAACAACAATAATATGCAAGAATAGAAAATTGGCTTCTTATTATCTGCACAAATGTAGAATTACAAACTTTTAGAATTACAATATGTAAGCCACATGGGCATTCCCTTACAATATTCTGTAGGAAAAAGTCTCGAACCAATACCCAGATCTACTACCCGGAACTACCTTGGACAACACTACAGGCCTTCTTTATATAAGCAACTTCCACCACTCGAGAAGGTTCTAGAAATTTAGCCCTTAGGGCCGACCAAACTTAGAATTATTTTATTTTATAATTTATTACATCAAAGTCGGCTCAAAATGAGTTTTGAAACCCAAAAATTTTTTTTGAAGAAAAATTATTTTCTGCCATTTCAGGTGACCCAACTTCCGAAGACCATAAGTCATCACCCGTTGACCTGATTGGCTATTATAACCCCATACTGGAAATTCCACGAAGTTCTCTATAGGCTTGACTCACACAAAGTGCCCATCACCCAAATTTTTAACCTCATCTGGGGCCTCTAAAGCCTTCAAAACTGATTTTGAAGTTTTTGTACCCTGCTGCCAATACTGAAAATCTTCAATATCTTCAAAACTACACCTGATCTAGCCATGAAACTTTGCTGGCAAGCTGATATGACTGAAATGAACCTCCATATGTAAAATCAGACATTCTGAGATTGTAAGACCAACTTACTAAAAATAGCACATTTCCATAAATAACAACTCTCCACAAGATAGCCCTTATTAAATACAAAAATAGAAATATTTTTTGGGTGATGCAAGATTACTCTTACACCAGGATGCTCCTGCATTAGACACCCGAGTAATTTGAGAAGTGACCCTATCACGACTCAGGTGTGCAGAGGAAAACCAAGATGGTTAACCTCCTTTTTTGTTAGCCATGATGAATCTTCAACAGGTCATCCTTTTCATTTGACCAAATACTCTTCATATGTCTTGTTCATTGTGCTTCTGCCAACACAACTATCCAATATGTCTTCAATCTCCTTGATATTTGAACTGGTTGCTAGAATACTCCACTGTGCTGCTGCAACCTCATCTTCAACACCTCCTTCATGATACTCTGTCAAATCTGAAATGTTAAACACTGGTGAAATATTCAGCTCAGTGGGCAATCCTACCTCATATGCATTTCTTGAATCATGCTTCTTCAGTATCTTACGTGGTCCAAACCTCTTCATTTTCAGCTTGTTATATGTACCAACTAGAAACCGCTCCTTCCGCAAATGAACCATGACTTCATCCTCAACCTGAAATTCCTTATGCCTCCTTTTCTCATTTGCCTTAGTCTTATACTGCACATTCATCTTGGTAATATGCTTCCTCACCTCCTCATGGATGTTCTTCAAATGTTCTACAAAATCCTCAACTTCAACACTACTTATTTCTCCTTTATCTATCTTTCTCAAGTCAGATGCATTTTTTGGATTACTTCCATATACAGTCTAGAATGGTGATTTACCCGTGCTCCTATTGACAAAATTATTGTATGCAAATTCTGCTTGTGGTAAAATCAAATCCCATCTTGTTGGCTTATCTTCAACCAAACATCTTAGTAGATTTCCCAAACTTCTATTCACCACCTCTGTCTATCCATCAGTCTATGGATGATGTGATGAACTGAACTTCAAATCTATCTTCAACTTCTTCCACAATGTCTGCCAGAAATATCCAACAAAGTTAGTATCTCGATCTGAAACTATGGTCTTTGGCAAACCATGTAGTCTCACCACTTCTTTGAAAAATAATTCTGCGACATGAACAACATCATTAGTCTTCTTGCAGGAAATGAAATGTGCCATTTTCAAAAATTTGTCAACTACTACAAAAATTGAATCATGTTCCCACTGTGTCCTTGGTAAACCAAGAACAAAGTCCATACTGATATCCTCCCAAGGCTTCTCTGGTATAGGTAATGGCTGATACAACCATGTATTTTGCTTCACTCCTTTCACCATCTGACATAATCTGCAACACTATACAATACTTCTTCACATCTTGTTGCAATTGTGGCCATTATATTCTCACCAACCAAAGCAAGGGTTTTATCATGATCAAAATGTCCAACCAAACCTCCACTATGCTTCTCCTTGATGAGATTCTCCCTCATAGAACTTCATGGAATGCACAATTGACTCCCTCTGAATAGCATATCATCTTGGATGATAAAATTCAGCCATTTCATCCTGCCTAGAGTAACAGGTTCTGTACAAGCTTTCCAAGCTTTACCAAAATCAAGATCCTCTAGATACAAATTCTTGAGTTCTTTGAACCCAACCACCTCAATCTGCATCTCTATCAGCAGTAGTTTCCTTCTGCTAAGAGCATCTATAACCCTGTTAGACTTTCCACTTCTGTGTTTCAAAACAAATGTATAACTCTACAAAAACTCAACCCATTTAAAATGCCTTTGATTCAACTTTCTTTAACTATTCAAATATTGCAAAGCTTGATGATCAGTATACAAAACAAACTCTTTAGAAAGCAGATAATGTTTCAACTTTTTTAATGTCTAAACTATAGCATAAATTCTTGATCATAAATAAAATACTTCCTCTTGGCATCATTTAACTTCTCACTGAAATAAGCAATAGGTTTACATTCTTGGCTCATAACAGCTCCTATTGCAGTACCACTAGCATCACAATCTACTTGAAACACCTTATTAAAATCTAGAAGTGCTAAATAGGTTGTTCTATAACTTTTTGTTTCAACAATTGAAAACCCTTTTTGGCCCCATTAGTCCACTTAAACTCTTTTCTATCCCCTCTCATTGTTTAGTCAAGGGACCACAAATACTACTAAAATTTTTGATAAACTTTCTGTAAAAGCTAGTCAAACCATGAAAAGATCTTACCTCAGTAGCACTCCTTGGAGTAGGCCATTCAAGGATAGCATGTACCTTCTCTGGGTCTATTTTTAGACCTTCTACTGAAACTACAAATCCCAAATACACTAACTCTTTCTGCACAAAACTGCACTTCTTCAAATTAATCAACAATTTCTCATCTCTCAACTTCTCAAACACCATACAAATATGCATCATATGTTCCTCCAATGTCTTGCTAAAAATAAAAATATCATCTAGGTAAACAATGACAAACTTACTAGAAATTCTTTCAGAACCTCGATCATGAGCCACATGAAAGTACTCAGTGCATTGGTTAGCCCAAAAGGCATGACTAACCACTCATACAGTCCTTCCTTTGTCTTGAAGGTAGTCTTCCATTCATCTCCTTCTCGGATCT
The DNA here is from genome assembly GCA_027943335.1 of Chamaecyparis obtusa. NCBI lineage: Eukaryota > Viridiplantae > Streptophyta > Pinopsida > Cupressales > Cupressaceae > Chamaecyparis > Chamaecyparis obtusa. The sequence goes on along the minus strand of BSBK01013564.1, from coordinate 11,780 downwards.
GAATCTAGTGATATCCACTCTTCAGATTTATCTTGAGAAATACACAGCTCCACTCAAACAATCCATAATATCATCCTTTCATGGCAATGGAAACCTATACTTGATTGTGATCTTGTTTATTTTTCTAGAATCTGTACACATCCTCCACTCTCCATTCTTCTTTAGTGCTAATAGTGCTGGTACAGCACAGGGACTCAGACTCTCTCAAATCAACCCCTTCTGTAATAACTCATGTACTTGTCTGTTCAACTCTTCACTTTCTGCTGGTGTCATTCTGTGTGCTGCCTTGTTTGGAAAACTAGCCCCTAGATTCAAATCCATCTGATGACTGATCTTCCTTACCGTGGTAATCCATCAAGTACATTATCAAATACAATATATTAAAACTCATTCAAAAAATTTACAACCTCTACAGGTACATCCTCTACTTCTTCTTTACCAACTTTTTGAATTAAAGCAAAACACACATGCTCATGCCTCATACCATCTAGAATTTTCTTCCATCAACAAATGTTATTCTTGCATTACCACATACCTTTTCTTCGGTATCCTTCAATGGCTTTAGCTTATATCACACTCCATCCTTTGTCAAGGAATAGGTATTCACACGACCATCATGTACAACACATCTATCAAACTACCATGGTCTACCCAACAACATATGACATGCATCCATAGAGATGATATGACATAGTACCTCATCTTGGTACCCAACAATCTTGAACTTTACGAGGCACTGTTCTCTGACCATGACCTTGTGGTCATCCTACACCCAAACAATCTGATATGGATGTGGGTGTTTCTATCTCTTGAGCTTCAACTATGTCACCATCTCTTCTGACACTAAATTGTCAGTGCTTCCACTATCGATAATCACATCACAGCATTTACCCTCAACACTTGCGTCTAGTGCGAAATAGGCTCCTCATTTGTTCAAGTTCATTCTCACACTCAGCAAGACTCTTCTGTTAATTAACATTTCTCCTCTTTCAACATCTTCAGAATTTGATGATCTAGCATCTTCATCTACATGTGCAACTCTGGCCTGGCCTTCATTTCTCCAGTCTATTCTACCTTGGCGCTGAGGACATTCAAATACCCTATTACCTTCTTCTCCATAGTGAAAACATGTTCCATGGAAGCCTCCTCTTCCTAAACCTTGTCCTCTTCCTCTTCCCCTCTGATCTCTATTATTCTGATCTTGGAAATGATTGGAATTGTTTCCTCTCTGATTCTGGCTGCTACTGGCCTTATCCTTTTTTCTCGGATCTTCATTTCGGCCACCATATGACCATCCACCAGATCTTCCACATGACCTCTTTCATTTTATCTTCTCTCAAATTTCTTGTTCAGCTTTTCCTCTACTTTTAGAGAAAACGTGTATGCCTCCTTAATACTGTTCATTCAAACCAGATTCAACTCCTCTTCAATGCTTGGCCTTAACCCATTAAGGTATCGGGCAACTTTCTCCTTATCAGCTTCTGCATGGCCTGTTCTGATGAGGAGTCGATAAAACTCCTCTGTATACTCCTGAATAGATCTTCCTGCTTGCTTCAAATTTTGCATTTTCTTTAGTAGGTCAAGCTCATAATCAACAGGAATGAACTATCACTTTAATTTATCCACCATCTGATCCCATCTTGTGATTTTATCTTTCCCTCTTCTATTTCACTCTAATTGAATTTCTTGCCACCAGATCTTCGCATGACATTTCATTCTGGCCTTCGCAAATTTGACCCTATCAGGATCATCAACATCTTCATACTCAAAATATTCCTCACATTCATTGATCCAGTCGATCAATTCCTCTAGGTTAAGATTTCTAAAAAATGTAGGAACCTCAATCTTAGGTCTTTTCCAATCTTGGAAATCACCCGAAAAAGTCTTTCTTACTCCTGATTCACAATTTCAGCTTCTCCTTCTTGATATCTTCTTCGGCTTCATCCTCGCTTTCGTCTACGACATTCAGATTCAATCCTCTGCGAATCTATTCTTGCAATGCTCGCACTTGTCTCTGCAGCTCTCTAACCTTAGGTGTCACAGTGCTAGCTCTTCTGCCACGTTCTCTTCGTCGAGGCATTTTCGCGATGCACACTGAAACCCTAGCCATGGTCCTGGTGCAAACTACCTCATAGTCAGCGATCTATTTACACACTCAAGAACTCCTACTCTGATACCACTTGATGAAGGGTGCTCCCCTTAATACCACAAACACATAACAGAAGTAGAGAAACAACAACAATAATATGCAAGAACAGAAAATTAGCTTCTTATTATCTCCACAAATGTGGAATTACAAACTTTCAAAATTACAATATGTAAGCCAAATGGGTATTCCCTTACAATATTCTGTAGGACAAAGCCTCAAATCAATACCTAGATCTACTACCCGGAACTAGCCCTAGACAACACTACGAGCCTTCTTTATATAGGCAATTTCCACCGCCCGAGAAGGTTCTAGAAATTTAGCCCTTAGGGCTGACCAAACTTAGATTATTTAATTTTACAATTTATTACATCAAAGTCGCTCAAAATAAGTTTTGAAACCTAAATAGAAATTTTGAAAAAAATTTCAGGTGACCCAACTTCCGAAGACCATAAGTCATCACCCGTTGACCCGATTGGCTATTATAACCCCATTCTGGAAATGCCACGAAGTGCTCTACATGCTAGACTCATGCAAAGCACTCGTCACCCAAATTTTCAACCTCATTCAGGGCCTCTAAAGCCTTCAAAACTGAGTTTGAAATTTTTGTACCCTGCTGCCAATACCGAAAATTTTCAATATCTTCAAAACTACACCTGATCTAGCCATGAAATTTTGTTGGCAGGCTGATATGACTGAAATGAACCTCCATATGTAAAATCAGACATTCTGAGATCGTAAGACCAACTTACTAAAAATAGCAAGTTTCCATAAATAGCAACTCTGCACAAGATAGCCCTTATTGAATATAAAAATAAAAATATTTTTGGGTGATGCAAGATTGCTCTTACAACCCAGGATGCTCCTGCATCATATATATACATATATACATATATACATATATATACATACATACATATACATATCTGTACATATATATATACATACATATATATATATATACATATATATATATATATATATATATATATATATATATATATATATATATATATATATATATATATATACTATATTTATATATATATATATATATATATATATATATATATATATATATATATATATATATGTATATATCTATATCTATATATATCTATATATAGATATGTATATATGTATATATGTGTGTGTGTGTGTGTATATATATATATATATGTATGTATGTATGTATGTATGTATGTATGTATGGATATGTATATATATATGTATATCTATGTATATATATATGTATATGTATGTATATATATATATGTATATGTATGTATGTATATATATATATATATGTATATATATATATATGTATATATATATATATATATATATATATATATGTATATATATATATATATATGTATGTATATATATATACACACACTATACATATACATATACATATACATATACATGTACATATATATATATATGTGTGTGTGTGTGTGTGTGTGTATATATATATATATGTATATGTATATGTATATGTATATGTATATATGTGTGTGTGTGTGTGTGTGTGTCCATATATATATATCTATACATAATGCTCAAATCTACTTCAAAAAGTTTTAGTTATGGTGGTTAATGTCTAAATCATTCTACCAAGGTTACAATTGGAAGTTTTGGTTTCTATATTATATATTCATAGGTTAGATTAAAAGGTACGTTAAATTGCTTAGTAATCTGATATAATATCTTTGGTACAATTTATCGTTATATCAGATATCATATTGTTTTTATTGGGTAGCAATATAGTCATTGGTAGGATATATAGTTATAATATGATAGAAGTAAGAAACATATAAAAATCTATTCTAATATATTGAAGATAGGTAGAATTAAAAGAAAAAGATTAGTAAAAATAGGGTAGCTAAATCTAAAGAGAGCCAAGGGGGTCAACTACATAAATATGGAATATACATATTTATGGGTTTGATCATACTAAGTTGCATTAACATGAATATTAGCTCATATAAATGAATTTATTACATAGTCATATCCTTCTAAATATCTAGTAGCTTAAAGTAACAATGCATGTGTAACAATATTATTGAGTATCATATCCTCTAACTAAGATTAATATTAATTTTAGCTCACTCATTAGAAGATATTCTCTCTAAATGAATATGCATATGAAGATTGTAATTCTAAAGGGTAGACTAGGAAGGATTGTAAAGCTCCTAAGCTGCTAGAGCCAAAGCTTAAGGACACTGTTTCCCCCTCCCCCTCAAAGACCACAGATGTTGCTGCTCTATAGCCCCAAGTTGTTGTTGTGCTACCGACCCTAGTTACCAAGGTTGATCCCCCTATGTTGAAGAGGTCCCCTTGAGAAGTCTGCTGGAAGAGGGTGAAATGCCCATAGATGGAGTCTCTATTGAGGAGGGAATCTTCTCACCTAATAGTGTGTTGACTGATAAGAAAGACCAAGTTGACCCCGACAGCCACAAAAATCACAGTTGAGTGACTTGTAGCACCGGCGGTGGTGGTTAGCCCAGTGATGGAAGTGGTCCTAAATACCTGTGATATCAGTCCTCAATAGGCTATTTGTAACACCCCAATCAAGCTACCTAAGCCTTTGAAAGGCAAAGATGGAGAATGGAAAACCCATCAAAAGAAAACAAGGATCAAAAATTGATGTGGGAGTGGACACAAAGCCAGGATGTCCATCAGACAAGACAAGAAGAAATAGGAACACAAAAAAGGAGATTGTTGGAGGCTGGAAACAAACCCTCGACCTCACTCCCAAAGGTAAGAAATGATTATTTTCTCTTGGAATATTAGGGTTTTAAACAACCCACAAAAACAACTTGTTGTTAAGCAGTATATTATTGATTATAAAGTTGGCATTCTCCTTATTCAAGAAGTCAAAATGACCTATGGTAACTTTAATTCTCTTGTGGGGTGGTTATGGCCTGGAGCCATGTTCTTTTATTTTGAGGTGTGTGGGCTTCTAGGGAGATTTCTACCCTTTGGAACCCTTCAAGAGTGTAGGGGGGTGCCCTCAATTTCTCCCACACCATCTTGTAGTTTCATTCACCTCTCTGATGGCTACTTGGCACTGTTATAATGTTTATGCCCCTAATTCCTATTAGGGTAGAAAGGTTGTTTGGGAGGATCTTTCATCCTCTTTTTGCCTCCTTCAGGGTTCTAACTTTTTGGTGGCAGGAGACTTCAATTCTCCTCTTTACCCATCTGAAAAATGTGGAGGTATAGTGGATTTTACTGAAAGCATGGGGGACCTGTCCAACTTGTCAATTTGAATGGTCTTCAGGGTGTTGATATTAAAGGACATCCTTGACCTAGACCAACAATAGGAATGGAAACCACTTGATTTAGGTACAACTTGATAGGGTCTTAATTTCATCTACTTGGGACCTTAGTCCCTCCTGCTCTATCATTGCCCTCCTAGAACCACCTCTGATAATAATTCTTTTCTTCTCAAATGGATGGATGGGAAGCACACCTACTCTGCCCCTTTCAGATATGAAATTATGTGGACTTCGCACCCCAACTTCAGGGATAGGGTTGAGTAATGGTGTTCCAGTTCGATTAAGGGTTCTACTATGTTTAGAGTGGCCGCTAAACTGGAGATCATCAGGGGAGATATTAAAGGTTGGAGTAAGACCACCTTTGGTTATATCTTTCATAAAAAAGAATCTCTGAATGAGAAATTGGAAAACCTCCAAGGGCTAATGGCTACTGGCAATTTTTCACTAGACTTACTCAATGAGAGGAAGAGGTTAGGAAAGACTAGAAAGCTACTCTGGCTAACAAGGAAATGGCTAATGAGGAAATTTTTTGGAAGCAGTGGTCCAGAGTATTGTGGCTTAAAGAGGGAGATAGGAACACTTCTTTCTTCCACTAATCTTCCTGCAAGCATAGGAGATAGAAAACTATCAGCACTCTAAAGGATGGTAGGGGTTATGGGATCTTTGACTTGGCCTTGCTAGAGAATTTAGCTATGGACTACTTTGTCGACTACTTTGTAGACGTGAATACTAGTAATTCTAAAACCCTTCAAAACTAGCTTATCTCTATATTATCGAAGGTGATCACTGATAGCGACAACAACTCCTTACTGTCTAGAGTCATTGATGAAGAGGTTCATAATGTTGTGTTCTCCATGAAATCTTTAAAGCCCCTGGCCCTGATGGCTTCCCCTAGCCTTTTTTCAAGACTTCTAGGACATTGTTGGGTATGATGTGACACATGTCGATAGGGATTTTTTCAAAACTAAGAAAATTCTTAAATAGCTCAATGACACTTTCATTTCCCTAGTGCCAAAATGTGCTAAGCCCAAAACTATGGATGACTTCAGACCCATCAGCCTCTAAAACACCCTATAAAATCTTCTCTAAGATTATGGTTAGCAGAATCAAACCCCTTCTCAATAAATTTATTAATCCTAATCAGAAAGGGTTTGTCCCTGCTAGGCAAATTTTGGACACTACCATCACTACCCATGAAATCCTACACTCTATCTCTCATAGAAAGGTTGATAGTATGGCTCTTAAAATTGACATCTTTAAAGCATATGATAAATTTAATTGGAGCTTCCTTTGTAAGGTCCTTGCCTCCTTTGGGTTCTCTCAAGACTTCTTAACTTTGATTAAAGTCTGCACTAAAAATGTCAAACTTTTTGTGTTGTTCAATGGCAGACAAGGTACTAAATTTGCCCCTATTAAGGGTCTTCACCAAGGGGATCCTCTATCCCCCTATCTTTTTATTCTTCTTGCTAAGGTTCTGGGTCGTAACATGATGCACTTGGCATGGCTTCAAAAATTGAGGGAATCAAACTTGCTTCCAGCCTTCCCCCTGAAGTCCTATAGTAGTTTGTGGATGACACTTTCTTCTTCAGTACCTCCTCAGTCCTTGAAGCTAGAGAGTGGAAACATATGCTTGATAGTTATGCTACTGCTTTGGGACAACACATAAATTATCATAAAAGTAGAATATACTTCTTTAATACTGGGCCGATGGTCCAAAACAAGATCCTTAGAATTATGGGCTGCCAGGATGATTTGCTTCTATGACTTACCTTGGGCTCCCTCTTACAGTATGACTTACCTTGGGCTCCCTCTTACAGTCAAAGATGTGAAGAATAAGTTTTGGAATTCCATCCTTGAGTGAAGTCAAAGGAAGTTGGCTAGATGGAAAGGTAAACTTCTCAGCAGTGCTAATAACCTCCAACTTCTTGCTGCTTCTCTTCAAGGAATTCATATCTATTTCCTTTCCATTTTCAAAATTTCTGGTGTCATGGCTAACAATTTTGAAAAGATTCAGTGCACCTTCCTCTGGTCAGGAACTGAAGAAAAAAGAAGATTTCCTCTAGTTAGCTGGGAGAAATTCTATAGCCCTAAACATATGGGGGGACCTTGGACTGAGAAGAATTAACAACCTCAATAGAGCCCTACTTTCCAAGTTATCTTGGCAAATGGTTGTGTGTTCTACTGATTGGTGAAAAATCATGGAGGCTAAATACCTTGGGGGGGGGACGCTTCTATAAGATCTTCATGGAATAGGGGCATCCAAGAGGTTCCAAAATATGGAATAATATCCTCAAAAATAGATGTATTTTGGAGAAGGGAACTTTTTGGCAATTAGGTAATGGTAGAGACATAAGGTTCTAGGAGGATCCTTGGCTTCCTAATGGTATTCATGCTACCATGCATTTCTCCCAATTAATAAACACTCTCACCCTAGGAGTGGGTAGCATGGTCTCTAACTTCATAACAAATGGCAGATGGATTGATATTACCCCTTTCCTAAGGGACAGACCTGATCTCCTCAATTTGGCTGCTGGCCTCATTACCCTTATCCATTCTATTTGTATCCCCATTTTCAACAGACCTGATAGACTTCTTTGGTGCCATACCCTCCATGGTGGTTTCACTATCAAATCTACCTACAATCAGCTTATAATGGCTCTTGTACCTACTAGAAAAAGGTGTGGCAACCACAGCTCATCCCTAAGGTCAACTTTTTTTGGTGGATGGCTACATGGGCAAATTCTTACTCTAGACAACCTAACTAAGAGGGGTTTTAATCTAGCCAATAGGTGTTGTTTATGTAAGAAAGAAGAGGAAAGCATAAACCACTTATTTATTCACTATGAATATGTGATTGAGGTGTGGTAGCAAATTTTAACTCGCCTTGGCATCCAGTGGACTCCTAATAAAGATATATGTGATCTTTTCCATAACTAGCAATCTCCCTCACATCACCCTCTGATAAAGATCTTGTGGAACCAAGCTCTACCTATCTTTTTATGGTCCCTATGGAAGGAACATAATAATAGGATATTCAGAGATATTAAGTTGAATAGCACGATAGTGTTTCAAATTGGGCTGAAATTGCTTCAGGAAAACTTATTGGTCTCGCACTGGAAGACACCTAGTTTTCTACCCTCTACTTGGGATCACAAAAATGCTATGAATTGAGGTGTGGAGAATGGGATTGTAAAGTTTGATGGCTCCAAAATTGCTGCTCAAAAGGCTACTATCTGAACTCCCCCCCGTGCGGCCTGGCATAAGTTGAAATTTGATTGGTCGATTCACAATCTACTACAAGCTAGTGTGGGTGTGATTCATGATCACAATGGCTACTTATTGGTGGCCTATGTTGGTCCCCTTCAAAACCACATTGTCAACTAGGTGGAAGGTGTGGCTCTCCTCTAGGGATTGAAAATACTTGTGTCTATTGGCTGCACCAACATTGAAGTGGAAGGTGACTCCAAAGTCATAATTGATGCCTCCAGGGGTGATGGTAATGCTGGATGGAAAGTGGACAACATTTTGAAAGATATCTAGGGCATTGTGGATAGATTGTAGAGGGTCACCATTACACACATCTATAGGGAAGAAAATGTGGTGGCTGAGACCATGGCTGCTACCAGGCTGTAGCTGGAAAGGCTTAGGTGTTGGAGAGTTGTTGGTCAGCATCCCCAGAACACTCAAGACCTACTCAGGCAGGAAATGAGAGAAACTAATTTTCAAACTCATGATGTTTAAAAAAGAAAGCTTGGGCGGGATGCCTTATGATCAGGCTGGGTGCCAGTGCATTCTTATGACAACTTTAAAGATTTCTTTTTTCTACCACATGGATTATAAGGGGCGTAATTCTAAGTATGAAATAGGCATGCCATGGTTGATGTGGTTGCTAGCTACAAACTAGGCTTCTATAAATAATCATTATTTCAATTGGGCTATGGGCAATAAATTTTTGGAGGATGGCGAAAGATATGATGTGGATTTTTCACAGGGTAATTATTATTTTAAGTGTGGGTTAACATGTACTTCTCATGTTTTAACCACGATGGCACTCATGGCTAAGATTTGTGAAATCCAAGACAATCAAAGCATTAATCACTTTTTGCTAATTGACACAACTTCTAAACCCCCATCCGACTTTCTTTTTGGCTTTCATTATCTAAGCTATGGGTTTTTTCAAAGAGTCGAGGCTAGTGAAAGTATTCTTCTCCTGGGCTTCTCTCTGGTTCCTAGTTTTCTCTGAAGATGACCTTTTTGGAAGATTATGGGTGGGGATAGAAAAAGAATCAAACCAGACCAGATTGAAGATGAGTTTACCTCAGATTCCATGGTCATATACTTCTATCATGATGGAGGTATTCTACCATTCATGGAGTACCTCCAAGGCCATGATGAGATGATTTCTAGATAGGTCACCAAGACCTAGAATGATAGACAAGTCACCACCAATGGAATCACCTTCTAGATCAATAAAGAGGTTATTGGGTAGGCTACAAGCATGTCTATGACTGGTAGGAAGTGGAAGAAGATTGATAAAACCTAGGTGAAGACAAATTTTGCACAATTCTTCAAGGATGGCCCCACTCCCACTCTGATAAATGGTGGCTACACTGTTACATAGCTCCCAAATTTTTGGCCAAAAATATGTAAGCTTGTAATGAAGTACTTTACTCTGGAGGGCCAATTTGGTACTTTTTATAACTATCACCTCCCCTTCCTCAATCATTTCCATCACAAGCTGTTGATCTCTTTTCCTTTCTTCTTGCTACATTCATTAGAAGCTAATGTGAAGAATGTTAATGAAGCCATTTCCCTCGGCAAAATCCATGTTTATCTTCACCAAGGTCTCATCCTTTTCCTTTATAACTTTCACTGCACCCTTTGCCCTACTCTGCCTCTACAAGTTTCACACACCTCTCATCATCCCACGTCACCCTCAGTTTCCCTTAACCAGGGTATCCCCACCCCCACTGAGTCTAAGGATGAGGTGACCCCTTCTTCTAGCCCTATGTCTATTGAAACTCAGCCCACTCCCAGCTCTCTGAAGCATTCCCTTAACCCTAGAGATGACTCCCTACCTCAAGAAGTAGAAAAAGATTGTGATTACCCTGGATTGTGGCCTTGATTCTCATCCCCCACTTACTTCTATTCACCGGCTCTACCCGCCTTGCTAAAGAACAAGGTAGAAGAGCCATTAGAGAGCTCATGTCTAAGGAGGAGGTTTCTATTTAGGAAAAAGGTTCTATTGGCTTCCCTAGTAAACAAAGCATGGGCAATGATACTATCAAGGTGGAAATTAAGCCCGAGGGAGCTACCCAAACTAAGGTGGTTGTAGAGGAGGTGAAAGAGAAGGACCCTAATGAGAACAAAGGGCACTCTACTAGCAGCTTTATGGGAAAAATTAAATTCCAGGTTGATACCATGGAAAGCACGGTCTTAAATCTCACAAAGGACTTGGAAGCCACTAACAGAAAGTTAAAAGATGTGAGTAAATTTTCTCTTAAGGTTATGCACACCTCTTCCGCTACTCTTTGTCTCCTTAATGAGAAGGCCATGGAGGATACAAAATTTGTCAAAAGCAATTGTGAGCTCTTCAATTTCCTCAATGAGGAGTGGGCCGATATTCTGCTATCAAAGTGCTTATGGATTGGAAAAGAGCATTTTGAGATTCAGTGAGTAGAAGGTTGGAGAGTGTTGCTGGTTCCTTGCCTCCCTTTTTATTTTTCTATGTTTTTTTATGTATTCTCTATACTTTGGTTTGGGTTTTTAGCCTTGCGTGGCACTTAGCTTGGTTAAAGCTAAACTTTATCAATACTCTCATTATATAGTGGTGTTTCTTTTCATGTTTCTTTGTTTTTGATCAAGGTAGACTTCTATGCTTCATGATGCATGCTGCACTCTTTGGTGATTAACTCTCTATTAATTTCTTAGTTTGCCTTTTCTTCTATTGGGTCAGCACCCTTTTTTTTGTTGCTGCTTTAATAAAAAACATACTTATAAACAATGTAAATAGCATGTCTATGAGCTTATGCAATTACATCATAAATATGATGTAACAATCTTTCACTTCAAAATTGATTTATTCTGCATATCTATACAAGTAAAATTAACAATGATCTTAGCCAAAAGTATGAGAATTCGCAAGACACAAGTTGATCTTGGGGCTATAATCGATTAAAGAGGCTAGCTGGAGATTGGATTAGATCTGCACTCTCGATCAAAATATAACATTGATTTTTTTATTCTAATAAATGTGTATGATATTTTTACTCTACTCTAATTTTTTATTGTTAAATTTTTTTATAAATAAATCTTGCGCAAGGACAGAGGTTTTCTCCTCCCAACAC
>BSBK01013563.1:0-34647 GCA_027943335.1 Chamaecyparis obtusa | reverse complement strand
GCTAATAACATTACATGGTCAACTTCCAAAATCTTTATCCAAGAGTAAACATCTAGGATGTCATCCCTTCATAATTTTAAGTCATTATTTTCACAAGAAAAAATAATCCCTTAACTCTTTCACTAATATTGTCTCCAAAACTCTTATGTCTGCAAAAACTATTTTCGGTAAACTTTGAATAACTTTGTCGTACTACTCCAAAATTTATGCGCACTAAGATGGGGTATCCTCATACTCTGTAGAAGCTTTGGTTAATTTTGCAAACAAAAATATTTCTCCAATGGACGTCGCCAACTAAATCTTCATCGGGTGCTTTGTTAGGATCATTGTAACCATACTTAGACAATTTCTTCCTTCAACTTGCCATACTTGCATTCCAGATTCTACACTCTCAATAGAGATCATATGTTTCCATAATGACAACATCTATGCATCCACATTAGCCAAATTGCCAACAATCTCCCCCTTTGTCATTGGTGGCAACATATGGGAAAATTGGCTAAGTGTGCAAACAAAACTTCAAAGTATTTACACAAAATTGTGGCCAAAAGTTATACAACACATATACAATATTGTAATCCATAGACTAGCTCCCCCTAGGAGTATCCTTCCTCAACATATATTCAATTTTCTGCTATCTCTCCCTCTTTGACAACAATGACAAAGATAGGGTGTACAAAAATTTAAAAAAAACTTAATACTTTGTTGTCAGCTATTGCAAAGCGGTAGGCTTGCAACATAGTCACCAAACTCTGACTTCCATGATTCAAAATCTTTCTCCCATATCTTCCTAATGGATTCAACAACATTGAGTAGAGTACTCAATCTATATGCTGCTGTCTGACAAGCTTGCAGGGAATTGAAGCTAAACTTCTGAAAAGATGTCTTTGCTAAAAGACACTGCTCAATTTGGTCTTCAACAATTGAGGTCTTGATTGAGATATGCTCTCTCAAGATGTTAATCCTGAGCATCTTTCTTTTCTTCTCCTCTACTAACATTCTGATTTCATCATTTAACTTCCTTATGTTCTTCTCTATAGAACTTATCTTTACATTTGGGCTTGACAAGGTGTTTGTTTCAGCTGTAATTGCATCTATCTTCTCTATGATCTTCTTATCTTCTTTAGCTGTTAGGATTTATGATTTTGTGCATTGTATATACAAACTCTTTCCAGTCTCAAAATGTTTCCTCAAATTCTTTATGCATACATCCAAATTACCAATATCATTTCGAATATTTACACTTAAATTTTGTTGCATTTCTGCTTCAAAGTCTTCTTGAACTTTTATTCTAGCAATATCCTTTAAGTTAGAAAATTTAGAGTCAAAAGAGTTTATTATAGTTTTAGCTTTCTCAAGTGGATCCATTTCAAATACCTTAGTGTTGATCACACTCTCAAGTTTCTCTGTCAAAACTCTAACTTTTCCTTCAAGGTCCTTCACCTTCTTATTCTTTCCAATAATTTTATTAATAGATGTGATGAACTCAAGTTGATCATCATCTTCAACTTCTTTTCCAAGGTCTTAAAATATTGAACCAGTTTGTCTCTTCTTACTGTCAGGTGCACTAGGGGTAGTGACCTCTATCAAAATTTGTTTACCTTTAACTGTCTGTTCTGCTGGAACTGATTCTGATACTGCTGGTGCTTCCACTGCCTCTGTATCCTTTTTTGATTCTATAATCTTCTCTTTCTCTTTTAAAGCCAAATTGTCAACAATGTTTCCTAGATCATGAAATACTGCATCATCTGACTCTAGTGTCACTTTGGTTCCTTCAATGTCCATTGATTCTTTTCCAATATTGATATTTGAAGAAGATGGGACTTCTTCAATACCAACTTCCTCTGCATGTGGTTCCTCTGATTGCTTCTACAGAGGGTTTGATTCAACATGCTTTCCTGCAACTATATCTACAAGAACTTGCATTACTGCTTTCTCTGGCTCTTTCTGTACTTCCTCCTTTTTGCCTCCCATTATAAGGATTGTTCTTCTCTTAGTTCTCAATAAAGTTCCAAGAGACTTCAAGAATCTCTTCAAAGGATCTTCATCCTCAACTTCACAAAACTGTCTGATTACATGTTCTCTCATCTTTATGTCCTCTTCTTGTGCTCTCTATTTTCTATTCACAAGTCTATTATACAAATCTTCTAGGATCTTACCATGAATAGTGCTAAGTTTCTTATCTGTCACAATCATATGTGTAATCATTGCATTTTCAAAGTTCAATCTGTCAAATGATCCATATAGATTATAGAATTTATTTATCTTAGTGAAGTCTCCATGCTTCAATATATCTTCATTAACTCTTTCAATTATTGGTTTCTAAGTTTTCTTCTTGATTGAAACTTCATCATCATCTTTAATTACTGCTACCATTCTAGATACAGGTGGTACAATCACTTTCTGTCTCTTCTTGGGTCCTGCTGCACTCACTTTTACTCTTTTGCTAGGAATAGGAGAAAAAGATTTATCTCCTTCGCCTTTCTTAGGTACTTCAACTTTTACCTTTACTGCAATAGGATCAACATGATCTGCACTAGATGCCTCGGGTGGAATTACAAGATTTTCACTTTGCTTCAAGGCTTCTGCAGTCTTCTTAGCTATGTCAAACTCATGACTTGACAGACCTAATTCTTTCAATATTTTCCTCATAGTAGATTCAACTCTCTTACTAGATTGCTTCTTTTCTCTCAAACTTAATGCAAAGTTGAAATTCTCTTCATAGGTTCCAAACCTATTTGCATGACCATCCAACTCACACTTTAACAGTCTATTCACATACCCTACTATTTCTACTTCAGATACTTCATAGCCAAGAGGGTCTATGAATTCCATTCTAGGCTCAACTACTTCAATGTAGGTGAAATCAGTGTCTACCATAAAACAAATGTCATTTTTATTCTTTTCAACTAAGGATTGAGGAATCCTTGATTTTTTCTTAACAATATTCTGAAAAGTCTTCAATACAAGCTTCACACTGTCATTGACTTTATCAAAAAGGTGCTTCATGTAGACTAAGTTTATTCTTTCCATTGTGTTCACATTGTCACTCCAATCAACTATTTAAGGAAATCTTCTCAAAATATGGAAAAACATATAGGTTATCAGAGATGAAAACCTAAACTATGTGTACTTAGCCTTCTTAATCTTTTCTAAGTTCTCAAATAGCTGAATTTTCAAAATTTCACATAGGTCTACTTGTTTCTTCTCAATACACATAAGATAAGCTACATGAACCATTCATGTAGCCATGTCATCTTCCCTTGAACTTCCATAGAATTTAGTTGTTAGGATCTTGCAAAGGTACCTAACATCATCTTCCTTAATCTTACTTATCACAATTCCTCTACCATTATAACTAGATCCAGTGTTGTCTAAAACACTCTTTCTCATGTTCTTTTCATTCAGTGGAATCTCTCCAACTTTTGATAATCTAGTAAAATCATGAATTAGGTCGGCAGTTATATCAATAACTCTATCCTCCATCCAGAATTTCCCATTGTGGATTCTACTTAAAATGATCTTGGTACATTCCTCATCATTAAATTCATACTTAATGGAATATTTGATAATTTCATTGTTCTCTAGGTGCCCATAAGTTGGTTTAAATGACATGTCTTGATTATACATTTTCTTGTAATGATCACTAAAATCTTCATCTCCTAAAGTTTCAAACTTGCAACCTAAATATCCTTTAACATTATCAATGTGCAATACTCCGTCTGGTACGGATGATAGTGCTAGACTGTTATCAATTTCAGCTGGTTCTACTAGCTCTTTCTTAATATTAGGTCTATTCTTATCCTTAATATTATGAACCATAGAAATATCCATCTTATCAACTGATTAAAGATCAAAAAATACCTCAATTTTGAAAATCTAGGGTTTCAGTATGATCAACGCTACAAACTGCTTCCAAACTTCTTCAAATCATCCTCAACTTGCTTTTTCTTCTTTCAAATCTCTTTTCAATCACTTTTTAATCGTGATAACTTTGATTTCAACCTTATAAAACTTCACATTAACTCGATCTGACATCACATTCATTCATTTTGCCGCTAAAACCTCAAAAAGCTGATTCTGCAAACCTGCAACCATAAAACTTTTTGCGACCTTGCAAAACACAATATTTTCTTTTGCGTACTTAACCATAGCATTAGTACAACATAATAAACCTATATCTAACTACACAAAACTTAACTCATTCAAATTCCTAATCTACACTAATCCTAAGTCCTAAACTACAGAAACTTACATAATTTAAGTACTTAAAGAAGGGTCAGGTAAAGATTCATCCTTACCATTAGTTACATTACCTTCCTAACTAGTTTCAGTGCTGAATATACCTCCTTGATCTATGCCTTTATCAAATTTTACTTCATCCTTATTGCTACAACAACCTTTCTCTTTGTTTCCTGCATTTTCATTCCTTCTTGCATTGTTCCTAGGGTTAGGGTTATGATGATAACCTCCATTGTTCATTCTGCAAACTCTTGCTGAGTGTCCAAACTTGTTGCATATCTGACAAATGATTCCATTATTTTTTTAAATCTCTGTTCTTGCTGGTTAATCTGTGACCTGCAATTTCTAGCAATATGTCCCACTTTGCTGCATCTAAAACATACTACTACTTTTCTTTGATTCATTTCTTCAATAGATTTCTTATTTGCATTATTAGTATTCCCAATCATTCAATCATAATTATTCAAAATTACTTTAGGTCCTCTACATTCGTTAGCTCTGTGTCCAAAACTATGACAATTATAACAATGTCCATTAAGAGGTTTAAATTGCTTACCTATGCAATCTCTCTTCATGTGTCCAATAGTATTACAAGCAAAACATCTACCTTTGAATTCTCTTTGCATACCTTTAGATGATTCTTCCTATTTTGATTCTTCTTGCTTTGATTCTTCTTTCTCTCTAGGTGGTTCTTCTTTAGGTGGATCTTCCAATGTGTTCTCATCTAGCTTTATTTCCTCCACACTTTCAAATGTCTTCAGATCTAGCTTCTTACTTTCATGGATTGTTCTAAACATACTAAATCCAAATCCAATCCTATCAAAGAATGGTTCTTCAAAAGAAATTTGTTTTCTAGTCTTATCACTATTTGAATATAGCCTTTCAAGTTGTTTAGATTGAGTTAATTCACCTTTCAAAATTTTATTATACTTCTCAAGTTCCACATACTACACATTTACTTTTTCAGATTTAGATGTTTCCTTTTCAAGTCTTGATCTCAGATCTTCATTCTCAATTTTCAATTTTTCATTATCAGATCTCAAATTTCCATCTTTCATACTAAGTTTTAGATTTACTATCTTTAGATCATGCTTAAGGATCTCATTTTCTTTTTCTAATTCATCACAATCTTCAACAAGAATATCAGATTTCTTTTCAAATTCTAGATCTTCAATCTTACCTTTTAATTTGTCAATAGCATTCTTTGCATCTTCATATTTTCTTCTTAAGGAGTTTCTTTCATCAGTAAGCATATCAATCTGTTTAAGAGCTTCTTCAAGATTCTTCTGAAGTTGATCCATATCCATAGAGATCTTACTCAAGCTGCTAAGCTTTCCTTGAATGTTCCTTCTCTGAGTAACTGTGCTCTGATACCAATTGTTAGAAATAGGAAATACTGAGAGGTGGGGTGAATCATTATTTCACAAACTTTTTCTTTTGCCCACTTATGGATATAACAGATTACTTTAGTGCATACAAAGATTATCAAGCTGATTAACAAACATAGCAGTAAATAGAAAGAACTCATAACACATTATATGTTCTTGGGGAAACCCTGGCCAAGGGAAAACCCTAGTGGGGATGGTACCCACAAAGATCACTAATCAAAGGTATCCTATTAGGGATATTGGACCCTATTAGGAGTCAATTTACAATATATAGTAGATATGTCCTGGTTAAAGGACTTTAGGCCTTGTTAGAAGCCTTAACCCTGTTAGGAGTTAGATTAAAAAACTTGATCACCAGCTGAGCTCACTGCCTAAACAGGTAATACAAAATGTTTCTGACTGTAGTATGGTACTACTTACAACATTGCATCAATAGCCTTTGCTGCTATCACAATATACAACTATCGCAAGTTATCTTTTCTTTCTGTTTACACATCACATATATTTTTACATTACATTTCAAGTATGCCTAATATATGAGTTATTAGAGATAATAAATTTACATGGTCAGCTTCCAAAATCTTCATCCAAGAGTAAAAATCTAGGATTTCATCCCTTCATAATGTTATGTCATTATTTTGACAAGCAAAAATAATCCTTTAACTCTTTCGCTAATACTGTCTCGAAAACTATTCTATCTGCAAAAATTATCTTCGGTAAACTTTGAATAACTTTGTTCATACTACTCCAAACTTTATGCGCACTGAGATGGGGTATCCTCATACTCTGTAGAATATTTATTTAACTATGCAAAAAAAAATATTGCTCCAGTGGACGTCGCCAACTAAATCATCATCAGGTGCTTTGTCAGGATCACTGTATCCATACTGAGACAATTTCTTCCTTCAACTTGCCATACCTATATTCCAAATTTTGTGCTCTTAATAGATATCATATGTTGCCATAATGACAACATCTATGCATCCACATTAGCCAAATTTCCAACATATGTCTATTGGAAACTATAATTGAAACAATTATTGTATTGTCATTGATGTCAAATGTTAATTGGTAAGACTGTTGCTACTTAGGAAAGTACTATATCTATTTGAGTATTGCTAAGGGGATAGGCAAGGTTGGTAACAATAGCACCTAGGGAAAGGTTGAGTTATCTTGATAATACAAACTGTACTTGACTATGTTGTATAATGATGAGACAATGTATTATTTATCTTAGTAAGATTAAAGACCAGACTGGTAGGCTTGACCGATCAAAGAATGGATAAATCATGTTTAGGCCAAGTAATATTAGTGTTGACCGACTTAGTGTATGCTGACAAAAATTCTAGTGTCGACCATGTTGGGAGTTCCCTTTGATCTTCACTTGTAGATTTATACTTTGATGGATAACCTAATATAACTTTGACTCTATCACCACTCCAAAGTCTATAAGGAAGAGGGCCAATTAACAAGGATCAAAAGAGATCCTCCTACACTTTGAGCCTTAGCACTCAGGCAAGTGTACCCTTGACTCAATTCTTTAAAGGAGTCAAAAAATGATATATAAATATACTCTTTACTAATTGATTTAAGATTTTATCATTTAATTAGTGTGTGTGATTGATAATGATGAACTACATCCAGAGAGGAGACCAGTGCCTTATCCCAGGGCAAGGAGTCACTAAATAACATATATCACCCTAATACCTTAACTCAAATACATATAAACTTAGAGTAAGTGCTTTGCCTATTACTCCCCTCACTCCCAAACATGATCATCAAATTCCCCTCTAACAATGAACTCATTGAAATCACCCTAAAGGCTTTAATCCTAACTTTGTCAGGAACTCGAAGCTAATCTCACAATACTCTTTGTTTACCATATGCTAATCCACTTTGTGACCTTAACATATATGAATCCACAATCAGAAAAGAAGAAAATTAGAGATTTAAGACAGGAATTCAAGTGTATTCTCATTAAGTTTTAGAAATCAATATATTACTAAGAAACAAAATACCAAAGGAAAAGACCCAAAATCAGACTCTCTTTACTCAGTGTAACACCATTAACAACTAGGGACCAAAGAAAATTCTTAGAACCCACACAAAATCAAAATTTCTGCAACTTATACTCCCTAGTCATCTTGGAATTCTCAAAGAGAATGCAACAAGCTACGAATGACTTAGGGTTAGGGTTTCAACTACTAAACCCATTAGAAATGGTCAAAAATTGATTGCAGGGAAGAAACCCAAGTAACCAGGAGAAGACAAGCCCCAGATTGATCCTCAATCATGAAAATCTCACTGAGAAGGTACTTGGAATCATAAAAACATTCAAAATGTCAACCCCCTTGGCCACTTGCAACCTGCCTTGAGCACAAAACTGCATGGTACAAACCCCTGCAGATGATCACGACACACCCTGGACAACACTACAATAGCAAACAGATCATTTCCCACTAGCTCGAGTCACCTCTGCATTGAATTCTAGTCCTTCCTATCGCAAGAAACCCTTCAAAAATTTGAATTTGAATAATAATGGTCATTTCCATGGCGCTTGCAGTAAATCGGCGGTCCGCCTTCAAATCTGAACCAACTTTAAGTCCTAACCATCCGATTCCACCATTTTGCAGGCTTTATGATTTTAACTTTACTGCCACCCTTGAGTTACTTTAAGTGACTATGCAACAGTGCATTTCTTGTTCATAGAAAGAAAATCTTAACTCACCTTTAACCTCGCCAACTAGTGACTATAGGAAAACATCTAGCCTTGGCCCCACATCTAGCGAATAAGCGATAGAAGACTTCGACCAATTCGCAAAGAACTTTATCATACCGCCAGAAAGTTTAGCAATTCTGCGAATACACACTCGCTGAACCGCTAGAACAATTAGAGAATCACCAATTTATTATGCAAATGAGTGAGGCCTTTGGAAATTTATCAGACCACTAAAATATCGAGAAACTTTGACCGGGCCCACATCAGGAAGATCAATGCCCGTCTGAAGATCTTAAGCCTCTGACAAAACCCTTGAGATCATATGTCATTTGTAGATTGACTAATAGTGTCAGGACCCTCTAACACACCAAAAGCTCAAGTCCCATTGACAACAACCCACTGTGAAAATACATGGATGAATCAAATAGCGCCATCTGTGCCTACGTGTAATCTTGGACCCACAAATCTCTTACAAGAATCAACGGCTATCGCTATACCATTGCATTAAAGGTCGAGCATGTTTCATTAACGGTATAAAGACAACCACAAGATTAAATCAGACTTTAACCCACCTTGAATGCCAAGAAGATCGGTCCCACTAATAGGATTCCACCTCATACTACGTGGTCCAATAAAATTGCTCCAGATCAAAATGCCCGGCAAGTGGACCCACTTGAAGGAAAGGCTATGTCAATGGGAAAGATCAACGATCAGCGTAAGATCTCAGGCTTCTGACACATCCCTTAAGAACTTACGCCAACTGTCAGATGGAGATGTCATTAGAAGACCAGGCCTAGAAAAATATTAAAGCCAAACCATAGGAAAAATTAAAGCATAGGACTTAGGCTTTGAGGAAAATTAAGGCTCAGAGGACTATAGGAAAATATTTAATTCACCAAGGTATAAAACCTTTAGTCACAAGATCGTGTAACATGGGAAAAGTTCACGTGATCATGTGACAAAGGGGACAATGATTTAAGCACATGAAAATTAAGACCATTAAGTGACCCGTGAAAAGTAACATCAAAATAGAATAAGGGTAGGGTAAAAACAAAGGGTTTTAAATGTAACGGCTAGTTTTTTGAATATTCTACTGAGGGCTTTAGCTAGAGACATGAAAAATGACTGCAAGGACCAGAAGAAACATGCCAGGGCTATGAAAATTTGTAGGGAAAGACCAGATAAAAGATAGAAGACCATGGAAATTCATTCAAGTGCTAACAGTGGCTCTGTCTAGGGATGTGTGGCTCTTGCAGGCATAGCAAGAATCTAGAATCACTAGTTTGAAGAAAACCATCCCACTGGAAAATTTGCAGACAATAGGGAACAAACAAGGCAAAATAGGCAACAGGACCAAAAATTGACAGACCAGGACAAAATAGTGCAGGGGCGAGTAGCTACTTATAGAATTTACAATATATATTGACCTAACTACTATTCATGGAAAACATAATACCTTCAATTGAAGTATTTCTTCAAGAATTGTCCATGAACAGGCAATTCCTGAATATCACCATTTAACTCCTTGACAATGTATGAATCTTGGCCCCATTTCTCATGAATTAGATATGGCCCTAACCAGATGGGATCAAATTTACCATGTTTTCCTTTATCCTCCAGTGTGGCATTCCAAACTAACACCAAATCACCAGGCTCAAACTTCCTGTCAACAGTTTTCTTATCATATAAATTCTTAACCTACAACTGCAATTTGGCATTCCTTGCAGTTGACTCACTTCTAGTCTCATCTAACCTAATGAGGTCCTCAATTCTCAATTGCATCTCATCATCTATGTCATCATCATATAACTGAACAAATTTATACATTTCTAATAAATTATTCTGAGGCATCCTTGCATGTATTCCATATAGTAGGTCAAATGGTGCACAACCAATTTCCCTCTTCACAGTTACCCTTCAGCCCATAGAGCTAATGGCAGCTTTGAATTCCATGCCCTCTTATTCTTTTCAAGAATCCTCTTTAGGATTTTAATTAGACTCTTATTAGTAGATTTTTCCTATCCATTTCCTTGTGGATGATAAGGTGAGGAATTAGAAATTTGAATTCCTAAACCTTTGCAAAAGTCCTTATATTCAGCAGACCTGAATCACATTGCATTATCACTAACTATCCTCTCAGGGCAACCAAACCTTGTAACAATATTATTCAACAAAAAATCAATTACCACCTTATTGGTTGCATTTCTTGTAGTTATAGCCTCTACCCACTTTGTAAAGTAATCAGTGGCAACTAAGATCCATGAGTGTCCTCCACTAGACTTGTTTGGTATCTCCCCTATGAAATCAATTCCCCATTGTTGGAAAGGAGCCTGAACTTCTACTAGTTTTAATGGCATATTACCTAAAAATTTAAGCTTACGAGAGAACCTTTGACAAGCATCACACCTCCTCACCAACTATTCTGCATCCCTGAAGATTGTGGGCCACCAAAATCCTTCTCTCAAGATTTTATGAGCAGTTTTTTTACCCATATAATGTCCACCACAAACTCCCTCATGCATTTCCTTCAAGAAATTGTTAGCCTGATCTTCATCTACACACTTCAACAGTATGCAATCCAAATTCTTTCTATACAATTTACACTTCACTATTACATACTTGATGGCCTGTAATTTTAATGTCCTCTTCTAATTATCATTCATGTTATCTAGACATTTCATGTTTCTCAAGTAATAGATGATATCTTGATACCAAATACAATCATCCATATAACATGTATAATCAATTTTAGAATGATTTACCTGATTTGCATCAAGGTTGGATTGGGCCATCAGTTTTGCCAATCCTTGTCCTCTAACCAACTTAGTAATCTGGACCTCAACATTGAATTCTTGGATCTTATTGATCCATCTGCATCTTCTTCCAGATACCTCTTGTTGTGAGAAAATATCCTTCACAGATGCACTTGACACAAAAGAAACCACAATTACCCCCATCAAGTAACACCTAAAAGCCTTGATTGCCTTCACAAGTGCATATGCTTGTTTCTCATTTATATCATATTTCAATTCTGCAGCCTACAAAGATTTACTAAAAAATTCAATAGGCTGCTCAAAACCATCCTTATTCTTTTGTAACAAAACTACGGCAATAGTGTGAAAAAATGCAAAGGAAAAGATATGCATTGGGACATTATAATTAGGTGTCTTAAGCACTGGTGCATCTTTGATAGCCTGCTTGATATTTTTGAAACCCTCGTCAGGCTCACCCTCCCAATTTATTGCAGATCCCTTCTTCAACATCTGAGAAATAGGTCTAGTAACCTCTGCAAAATTTGTCACAAACCTCCTTAAGAAATTAACCTAACCAAAGAAGGACTGAATCCCTTTAACATTCTTTGGTCTCTGAATTTTATCAAAGGCTACTACCCTTTCAGGGTCAATTCTCACTCCTTGCTTCCCAACTAAGTGACCAAGCAACTTACCTTCAATGACACCAAAAGCACATTTCCTTGGGTTTAGAAAAATTCCAAATTCTAAGGCCCTCACAAATTTTATTTCTAAATGAATACAATGGTCTTCTTCCTTCTTGGAATAGGCAGTTAAATCATCTTGATATACAACAAGGAAATTATTTATGAAATCTAAAAAGGCAACATTCATTTCCCTTTGAAAAGGAAATAATTACCTAATTGTAACCAGAGAAACCATCCATCATTAACATCAATTCTGATCTGGTTACTCTCTACATCATAGCTTCAATATTGGGCAGACAATAGTTATCCTTTAATGAGCTGATGTTCAAATTTTTTAAGTCCACACAAAGCCTGATGTCACCATTCTTCTTTCTCATAGGAACAAGGTTTGACACCCAAGAAGAATGCCTTATAGACTTAATAATGCTAGCATCTCTCAATTTGATTAACTCTTCTTGCATCTTGGGTGCCAAAGTGGGATTGATAGGCCTTTGTTTTTTCTGGAAAGGTTTAGCATCTTCTTTCAATGAAATAATATGCTGAAACAAATCTTCTCTATAAACCTTTAGGTCATCATATGACCATGCAAAAACATGCCAAAATTTTCTCAATAATTTAATCAAAGATTTCTTTATCTTTTGAGATATATCTCTACCAATGTATACCTTCTTGGGTGTCTCATGTGTTCCAAGATTTATCTCCTCTAGATCAACAGGATCTTCTCTTTTGATATTCTTTTGAACTCTATAATGGTTATCAAAGATAGTCTCCAAAACAACAAGCCCCTTGGGCACCTTGTTAGTTCTAAGTTGAATGACCTCATTGCCAAAGACAACCTTCTTTCCTTCTACTGATTCAACCAAGGCTAAACAATCAAATTCCTGACCATGATACTGATCTTCACAACTCATAAACTTCAAGATATCATTATCATCATCAAAAACTTACCAATTTCAATATTGTCTGGTATGCTAGGCTTAGCCTGAATTTCAACTTTAGAGATACCAAAAAATGTAATATCATTGGGATTGATTACAATATTGGCTAACAAGTCAGCCATCTTATTGTTGCTCCTATCCTTCCATTCAATATTGAAGGCATCAAAATGCTCAATCAGATCCCGAATTGCATTCCTATATTGTTTTAGCCTTTTATTCTTGGAAACATATATTGACTTGACTTGGGACACTACCAACTCAGAATCACCAATAACACTTATGCATTTAATACCATGTTTTTGTGCCAACCTCAGTCCTAACAACAAAGCCTCATATTCTACTATATTGTTGGTACAAAAGAAATTCAATGTGAAAGAAAATTTGTAGGTGTTTCCATTAGGAGAAATAAGTAAGATACCTGCTCCTGCTCCATCCTTGAAATTTGCACCATCAAAGTACATTACCCACAAATCACCCTTCACAGAATCAGTACTTACCTCAACAGAGATAGGTGACAAAATATGTTCATTATCAAACACAGGGATATCTGCCCTAAAAACATTAATATCAGTATCCACAAAACATGTAGTCTCATTATCAATATTTCTCTCAATCACGTGGCATACTCTTAGCTCTCGATCAATCTTGACAAACTGATCATCAATCTTGAAAGTGGGATAGGACAGATCACACTATAAACTTCCACCCATGGCGGCACTCCATCTTCTAGAAAGCAGCATCCCATAATGAGGAGGGATGTCCACTACCAAAACACTCATTGTCAACTCTTTCTCTAGATATGCTGCCAGCCTATATGGCATTGTATTGATAGTCCCAATAATTGGTACCTCCCTCTGATCCATTACACAACATTTTCCTTGGACTATATCAACTTTAAGGCCCAAATTCTCCATGATTTTGAAAGGCATGATTGTATTAGAGGCACCACTATCAATCATACAATTCCTCAACTTCATTCCATTCACAAGAACACTTAAAAAGAATGTATCAATATTTTCAAGGTTGGCATTGACAGAACTATCCAAATATATTGGAGGAATTTGAGAAACAATTCTCTAAGCAGCAACACCTTTCAAATCTTATCCCGAGATCCATTGCATGCAACATCATTTTTATGAACACTATCTACCCATGCAATAGCTCTGTCTTTGTGTTTAGGGATCCTCAACAATTCTGACAATGGAACCTTAACTATAATTTGGGACAATACAGATAACATATCAATTGTTAGGAATGAATGAAAAGTGTTTTGGTAGTCATTCTATAGCATTTTTTGTTGCATTCATGACTTGGATTGTCATTGATGTCAACACAGTGATATTCTAGATATTAGTAGGAAAGAAGGTATAGTTTTGTTTTGCGCACATGTTGTATTGAAGATTGGCTTTTGCGTAATTGATGGTATGTTCTTTGTTGTGTTATTAACCTATGGTTAACAATGCAAAAAGAAATTCATTCATTTGTAAGAGTTATGAGCATTTTGGTGAAAGCAGTGTTTAGACAGTGTTTCTGTGTAGCGATGTTCAGAAATCGAAGGATATCTCTTAGCTGTGATGGAATCTAATTTTGTGCAGTTAAAGGGACGTTAGAGACTCATTAATGATGAGGTGGTTCATAGTGCAAACTTTGAGGATATGTTTGGAGAAATTTACAGTAACTGGAAGCCAATAGTTTTATGTGAATTCTGTGTGTAGTGTGTAGAATTTATTATTTTGTAATTGAGGACCAACTCATTTGTAATTATTTGAGTTTGTTATATAAGAAGGAATTTTTTAGTTATTTTAATGTGTACTATGAAGAGTGAGATGTGAATATATGCATGAAGCGAAGAAAAGAGCTAATTCAGTGATGAAGGAAGACGTATGAGTACAGAGATCTGGAATTGTGATCTTGTGTAGAAAAGAGTGTAGTTTTTTCACAATGTGAAGGAGGTAATATATTTCAAATTATTCTATTGAATAATTCTAAGATATTTTGGACAGTGGGTTCAAAGATCTTGCCTTGAAGCTGTTTGGGTAGTGGGTCCTTCTATCTTCCATAAACTCTTAACCAAGTTAGAATCTTCTAATAGGGATTCAAAATCTCCTAACAGGGATTTATATGTACTGAATGTATTTCATAAGACTCCTAACAGGGTCCATCCTCTAACAAGGAACTTTCATATTAGTGCATCATTTTGTGGGCATCATTCCCACTGGGGTTTACTCTTTTCAAGAGGTTCCCTAGTTAACATATATTGTGTTATTGTGCAATTGTGTATGATTATCTTTCTATGGTTGATCAGTACATTGATTATATTGTTTAAAGCTATTGAATGGATAAATTATCTAATAACTGAGTCACCCCCTCCCTCTCAGTTATCTTGGGGATCTTTACTTTCTAACAATTGCTATCAGAGCGACAGGTCCTTGAAAGAAAAGTTTAACAACTTAAGGAGATCGACGGTGAATTTCAGAAAAGAAAGCCCTAAGTTTGATGTAGTAAATTTTGATAGCTGGAAAGAAAAGATGAAGACACATCTATTATGTTTAGGACCAAGTTATTGGTTGATTACAAAGAATGAGAAGACTATCATTAAGGAAGACAATCTAGAGGCAGGAACTAAAGATGAACTAGATCTATTCATGTGTAACATACTTGCAAGAGAAGCACTTTTATCAGCACTACCAAAGAATGAATATAGTTAGGTAAGATGTTTGAAAACATCTCATGCAATTTGGAAAGTTTTACATTCTACTTTTGAAGGTGATGAACATGCAAAGAAGGCTAGATTACATAATTGGATTTGTGCATTTGAAGATATCAGAATGATGGAAGATGAATATATTAGAAGTTATATTGGTAGGATGTCTAAGATTGTGACAGGAATAAAATTTTGTGGAGGTGATAAGACAGAGAATGAAGTGATATGGAAAATTCTGAGAACTTTGACACCAGTATTCATGCAGAAAATGTAGATGATTGAACAAGTGATACCTTGTACATCAAACTTTTCAAGAGAGACTCTTCTTGGAAGATTAGAAACAACAGAGATGAACTTGAGATTATCAGGAGAGCTACCTAGAGTGGAAACAGCATTCAGTGCTCTTAGCATTAGACCTACAAGAAGTACTAGTGTGAATGGAGATTATGCCAGCAGTAACAGATCTAAGGAAGATAAGAAGATTGAAGAAGGTATTGCATTACTTGTAAAAAGAGAACCAGATGGTAAGAAAATATTTAAATGTTGGACTTGTCAAGAATATGGTCATTTTGCATCTAAATGTCCTAAAAGAGTTAAGAAGTATAGAAGTACCTTTAAACCTAGGAGATCTAAAGAATGTTATTATGCAAATGATGAAGATTTTGAAGCAGGAATTGAAAAACATTTAAGTGATAGTGATAATGATAACTTTGAGGAAATAGGATTTGTAGCAATTAAAGAAGCAAGTTGTGAATCTGATAAAAGGGAAGAAAAAGCATTAGTTTCACAAGTTGAAAAGAAATCTGATTGGATTATAGACAGTGGTTGTTCACATCATATGACTGGAGATAAAAGAAAGTTTGTTAAGTTAGATAATTATGATGGAGGAATTGTTAGGGTTGGTAACAATGCACCTTGTTTGATTAAGGGTATAGGATCTATTACTCTTGATGGAAAGACTAACACTAATGATGTTTACTTTGTTGATGGACTAAGACATAATCTACTAAGCATTGGACAATTCACTGATAAGGGTTATCAAGTTTGGTTTTCTGAGAAAACTTGTGTGATAAAAGATAAAGATGGAAATCTGATTGGAAAAGGATCCAGAACCAGAGGTAATGTATTTCACTTGAATCCTACTGAGATGACATGTTTGATAACTAGGATTGATGACAATTGGTTATGGCATAAAAAGTTTTGTCATATAAACTTTGATAATATTGTCAAGGTGAGCACTACACTTGTGGTAAGAGATTTACCTAGAATTACGAAACCTACTAACATGATTTGCAAAGAATGTATGATGACAAAGCAGAAAAGGCGTTCATTTCCCAATAAGAAGTTCACATCGATAGAGAAGTTGGAGATTGTTCATACAAACTTGAGTGGTCCTACTAGGACTAGAGGATTCTATGGTGAAAGGTATTTTATGATTCTTGTTGATGATTTTAAAAGAATGATGTGGATTGCATTTTTGAAAGAAAAATTTGAAGCATTTGATAAATTTAAGATCATGAAAAGCAAAATTGAGAATGAATCTGGAATGAAGATTAAGTTTCTAAGATCTGATAGAGGTGGTGAATTTACATCTAGAGAGTTTAACACTTTTTGTGAAATGAATGGTATTAAGAGACAACTTTCAGCCCCTAGAACACCATAACAAAATGGTATTGCAGAAAGAAGGAACATGTCAATAACTGAAGCAGCAAGAGCTATGTTGATTTGGCTAAAACTTTTTGGAGAGAAGCAGTGAACACAACAGTATACACTATGAACAGAGTACAAATCAGAGCAGATACAAACAAGACACCTTATGAATTATGGTTTGGACATACACCCTCAGTTAAGTATTTTAGAATTTTTGGAAGTAAATGTTATATAAAGAGAGATGATGATATAGGAAAGTTTGATCCTAGAAGTGATGAAGGAATATTTATTGGATATTCTTTAAAAAGCAAAGCATATAGATGTTATAACAAAAGAACTAAGACTATTGTTGAAAGTGCAAATGTAAAAGTTGATGAGAAGTTTAAAATTCAAGAAAGAATGCTTGATTATGAATCTGATGGAGAAGCACAACCTCAGCCTAACATTGAAAATGAAGAATTATTTTTTGAAACTAACAGTGATTTGTTGAATGAAAGTCATACTGAAGAAGATAGAGAAGAAAATAGAGAAGAAAATAGAGAAGAAAATAGAGAAGAAAGAAGAGAAGAATCTACAGTCAGAACAAGATCAGTAACTATGACACCTAACAGGTATACTTCAAGACATCACCCTATTGAGCAAGTTATTGGAAGTTTAGATAGAGGAGTTTTGACTCAAAATAAGGTACATTTATTTTTGATTTCTCAAATTGAACCTAAGACTACTAATGAAGCTTGTGAAGATGAACATTGGATCAATGCTATGAAAGAAGAACTAGAGCAGATTGAAAAAAACAAGACATGGGAATTGGTCCCTAGACCTGAAGACAAGAATGTGATTGGAACAAAGTGGGTATTTAGAAACAAGATGAATGAACAAGGAGAAGTGATAAGAAACAAAGCAAGATTGGTATGTAAAGGATATTCACAACAAGAAGGAATTGACTATGAAGAAACTTTTGCACCTGTGGCCAGACTTGAAGCAGTGGGAATGTTTCTAGCATATGCAACTTACAAGAAATTCAGAGTGTATCAGATGGATGTGAAGTCAACATTTTTGAATGGTGAATTGGAAGAAGAAGTCTACATTGAGTAGCCTGAAGGTTTTCCTTTAACACAAGAAGAGATATGGTATGTAAGTTAAAGAAATCTTTATATGGATTAAAACAAGCACCTAGAACCTGGTATGCAAGATTGGATAAATATTTATTGAAATTGGGATTTATAAAAGGAACAACAGATAGTAACTTATACACAAAAGAAATTGAGAATGGTTTGTTGGTTATAGTTATATTTGTTGATGATATTATCTTTAGAGGAGAAGATGAAGCTAGTGACAAATTTGCAGATGAAATAAAGACTGAATTTGAGATGAGCATGATTGGAGAAATGAAATATTTTTTGCGATTAAAGATAACACAAAGCAAGGAAGGTATATTTGTAAGTCAGACTAAGTATTTAAATAAATTATTGAAAAGATTTAGAATGGAAGATTCTAAACCTATTAGAACACCTATGGTAACTGGACATAAGTTATCTAGCAAAGATGAGACACCAATAGTTGAGCAAAAAAAGTACAGATCTATGATTGGAGGATTGCAGTACTTGACACATAGAAGACCTAATATAGGACATTCAGTGGAGATTGTAGCAAGATTTCAAGTAGAACCTAGAGAATCACATTATGCAGAAGTAAAGAGGATACTAAGATATCTGAAAGGAACAATGGATTATGGATTATGGTATGAGAATTCTAATGATTTTACCTTATGTGCCTATACTGATGCAGATTGGAGAGGCAACATTGATGAAAAGAAAAGCACCAGTGGTGGAGCCTTTTTTCTTGGAGATAAATTGGTCTCATGGCTAAGTAAGAAGCATAATTGTACTTCACAAAGCACAACAGAAGTAGAATATGTTGCAGCAACAAATAATTGTAATCAAATTATTTGGATGAAGCAGATGTTGAAAGATATTGGAATAAAGTTTGATGAGCCTATTTTTATACATTGTGATAACACCAGTATAGTGAGTATGTCAAAAAATCATGTTTTACATTCTAAGACTAAATATATTGAGATCAAGTATCATGTTGTAAGAGAGAAAGTTGCAAAAAAAGAAGTAAGATTGGAGTACATAAGTACAAAGGAGCAGATAGCAGATATATTTACAAATCCTTTACCTAAGGATAAATTTGTGTATCTAAGAGGTATGCTTGGGGTTATGCCCCAACCTATTTTTGAGAATTGATGCAGATGATTGCATTTGTCCAGTGGTATATGAGCCCTATCTTTCTTCTCGATTGGATGTTGGAACTTCCTCTATGGGGGAGTTTATGAGCCGAGTCATGAGGACTCTTGTTATTGTATTCTTCTAAAAAGTGTCTTTTGAGATTAAGTTATTGTTGACTTAGTGATAGAATTTCTGTCATTGATGTCAATGGGGGAGATATACATGAAAAACATTGTGGATTATATAGGAAAACAAAGCAAGATTTAATTTGATATTTTGCAGTGATGTTGTAGTATTGGATTTTTGGAACATTGGATGTTTTTCATCTATTTTGCCATCAATGCCAATGGGGGAGATTGTTACGAATGAATGTAAAGTGTTTTGGAAATCATTCTATAGTAGTTGTGGTTGCATTCATGACTTGGATTGTCATTGATGTCAACACAATGATATTCTGGATATTAGCAGGAAAGTAGGTACAGTTTTGTTTTGCACACATGTTGTATTGTAGATTGGATTTTGCACAATTTATGGTATGTTCTTTGGTGTGTTATTAACCTATGGTTAACAACACAAAAATAAATTCATTCATTTGTAAGAGTTATGAGCATTTTGGTGAAAGCAGTGTTTAGATAGTGTTTCTGGGTAGCGATGTTCAGAAATTGGAGGATATCTCTTAGCTAGGATGGAATATAATTTTGTGTAGTTAAAGGGATATTGGAGACTCATTAATGATGACATGGTTCATAGTGCAAACTTCGAGGATATGTTTGGAGAAAGTTACTGTAATTGGAAGCTGACAGTTTTATGTGAATTCTATGTGTAGCATTTAGAACTTATTATTTTGTAATTGAGGACCAACTCATTTGTAATTATTTGAGTTTGGTATATAAGAAGGAATTTTTTCATTATTGTAATGTGTACTATGAAGAGAAGAAAAGAGCTAATTCAGTGATGAAGGAAGACTTGTAAGTACAGAGATCTGGAATTGTGATCTTGTGTAGCAGAGAGTGTAGTTTTGGCACAGTGTGAAGGAGGTAATATATTTCATATTATTCTATTGAATAATTCTAAGATCTTTTGGACAGTGGGTTCAGAGATCTTGCCTTGAAGCTATTTGGGCAGTGGGTCCTTCTGTCTTCCATAAACTCTTAATCGGGTTAGAATCTTCTAACAGGGATTCAAAATCTCCTAATAGGGATTTATATGTACTGAATGTATTTCATAAGACTCCTAAGAGGTTCCATCCTCTAATAAGGAACTTTCATATTAGTGCATCATTTTGTGGGCATCATTCCCACCGGGGTTTACTCTTTTCAAGAGGTTCCCTAGTTAACATATCTTGTGTTATTGTGCAATTGTGTATGATTATCTTTCTATGGTTGATCAGTACATTGATTATATTGTTTAAAGCTATTTAATGGATAAATTATCTGATAACTAATTCACCCCCCCCTCTCAATTATCTTGGGGATCTTTACTTTCTAACATCAATTGGAGCAGAAGAAGGAATCTCAATCTGCACTGCCTTACTATCCTTTTGTTTATCTGATACATTAGGTGTATTGGCCAGCCTCATTT
Organism: Chamaecyparis obtusa; assembly: GCA_027943335.1. NCBI lineage: Eukaryota > Viridiplantae > Streptophyta > Pinopsida > Cupressales > Cupressaceae > Chamaecyparis > Chamaecyparis obtusa. Next base: position 13,758 of record BSBK01013563.1, on the reverse strand, counting down.
TTTCAATCTTAGCCATTGTGTTAACTAGCTTCTCAATCTCACTAGAAATATTTTGAATTCCAACTCCCCTAGGTTCACAATTCTTACCTTTTACATTCTTGAATTTCACCATGTGATCACCTTTTGATTTGTTCTCATTAGTCTCTCCGGAGTTGGTACTCTTTATAAACATTCCTGCAGCTTTCTCATTTGTATTCCTTGCCACCATGCCTCTATTTTTCACTTGGGAAATCATTTCTATAGTAATCCTATCCATCTCTTGTCTAGAAGGTCTTCTTAAATTTACTGGCTCAAAAGAAGAGTTCATGTTACATGTCTTCTTGTCATTGTCTTCACTATCAAAAAAAACTTGATGAAAAAGGGCCTGATTATGTCTCTTCACATTTACATCTGCCTCTTCATCAAAATCAAAATCTTCTTCATATCCTAGATATGAAGAAGCCATGTTGCATCCGACATCATCTTGATCTTCTTCTTGATCTATCTCCGCATTGCCACAATCCTGATTTGCAGCCATAGAGTGTGCAACCACACAATGCTCTGCAGAATGAGGGGACTGGCATGCAATAGACCAAGGTATGTCCTCCATGACATTTATTGAAGCCTTTTGTAGAGGGTCAGGGACACCTCTATCATTGTTTCCTCTTGCAATAGGGACAATAGGTTTTCCATCCTTCCATTGGGTGTTGTAGGGGTAATTCTACAATCTATTCTACTTATTGAAATTGTTGTTGAACTGAGGCCTTTCATTGGTAGGAGCACTAATGTTTCTATTTGCAGGTACCTCCAAATCCTTGAATGCATTGAGAACCTTATCCAATTTATCTTCTTCTTGCCCCTAGCTCCAACATTCTTATCATTTTCATTTTTATATTTCTTATCCCCAAACAACTTAGGGTCATCTCTCTTTCCACCCAACTTCCCTGATATCTTCATATTGTTCTCAATATTGACAACAATCCTAAAATCATCCCTAAGAGTTCTTGGTTCTTTTTCCCTCAAAAAATATCCCATCTTTCCATCAAATGCATTGAAGTATGTGGTTAGATAGACATTGTCATCTAACCGCATAACTTGGAACAACTTATGCATACCCTTCTAAAATCTCATGTTGAATTCAGCTGCAGTCTCATTCTAATTTTTCCTTATGGTATTGAATTCATTAAACATGAGACTATCATTAGGCCTATCACCATACTGCTCTTTAAAACATCTCTCAAAGGAATCCCAAGTATTAATACATCTATCAGGAAGTCTCTTAAACCAATCTCTAGCATCCTCCATTAGAGCTTGAACAAACAATTTCATGACTACATCCTCATGCTCTACCTCATAATCATTAAGCATATCAACAAATAACCTAAGATGCTCCTCATAACTAATAGCATTATTACTAGAAAACTTAGGTACCTTATCTCTTATATCATTTGGAAAAGCATTTGGGTAACCAGGAATTCCATCAAAACTAATTTTCCTATAGCCTTCCAATTGCATAGTTCTTCTTTGAAAACTTGAACTAGTGTTAACCCTAGGATCAATATTAGCATTTAAATTTCTATCTATTTGTGCATTTGACTACTTCCTAGGATCACCACCTATCCTAGTAGATGAAGAAGGAAAGGAACTAGTAGCATTACTAAGTGGAACAGTAGTAGTCATAGATGGCATACCTAGTTCAGCCTTATCTAATTCTCTTGCAAGGTCCTCATCTTCTTTTCTTCTTCTTTCTATTTCTATGTCCTTACTTGAATTGGGTGGTGGGACCCTTGGTATTGTCAATGATCTTCTAATCTGATGTCCCACCATCTTCTACTTTCCTTTCTCACTACCCGCAATAGCAGGCCTAGTGATCTCATGCCCATCTTTGTTTTTAGGGAAAGGAACATAACTTTGCACTTGTCTAACCACAGGGCCCTACTTATCAAATTCATGATCTTGTAGTAAGCACTCTTTCTCACTCCTCAAAGCTTCAAGATCACCAAAAACATCATGTTGCAAAGTCTTAGGGGTAGAAGCAAGCATCTTGTTTCTCTCCTTCATTTCATTAATCTTTCTAAGGAGAGACTATCTTTCTATTAGAGCACTCACTTTCTTAGCCTCTCTCTCCTATTGTAACCTCTTGTGTATGGCATCCTGCTCTAAAAACTATAACCTTAGTGCATTCAAATCATCAGGATCTACCATAATGTCATCAGAACCTGATGACACATCCATATCAGAAAGATTTTGATATGGGAAGTGGACTTGCCTAGGTCTCATGGGTTCTCTTCTAAAATTATCTTCATTAAGATCTAAATCAATCGCCAAACCCATCTCTCTAGCTTGTTCATCTTGACCTACAGGCAATGGACCCTTGTCTTGAAATACAGCCTCTGGGGTATCATAAAATCTATCCTTAGAGTGACCACCATCTGATCTAGAAACTCTGTCCTGTGAACCTTCCTCACTTGAGGAAACATGTGGTGCTCTACCTCTAGTATTTCTTTGTTTTATGATGGGAGCACTAGTAGACTCACCATTCCTTCTAATCCAACTCTTCTTCTCCTATCTAGGCAATTGCTCTAGAGTTACCTTCAGATTCCTTCTGACAAAGGACCTAGTATTCCTCCTTTTGTCCATGATTTACAGTTTATAGCACTGGTTCAAACCTTTTTTGAGTCACCACCCACCTAGATGGGAAATCTTTTAACTGAATACAATAGGAAAACAAGAGTGCACTTAACAACCTTTATCTCTAGACTCTCCCCATTAGAGTCACCATTTTGTTGGTGACTCGGATGGGTAAATCAATCTGGTCAACAAAAGATTTTGATTATTACAATTAGACCACAACTAGAGATCCTAACAGATATACTACTTCATTGTTTTTCTCCCTATTAGAGTCACCATTTTTTTGGGAGTTCCCTTTGATCTTCACTTGTAGATTTATACTTTGATAGATTACCTAATATAACTTTGAATCTATCACCACTCCAAAGTCTATAAGGAAGAGGTCCAATTAACAAGGATCAAAAGAGATCCTCCTACACTTTGAGCCTTAGTGCTCACGTGGGTGTACCCTTGAATCACTTCTCTAAAGGAGTCAAAAAATGATATATAACTATACTCTTTACTAATTGATTTAAGATTTTATCATTTAATTAGTGTGTGTGATTGATAATGATGAACTGCATCTAGAGAGGAGACCAATGCCTTATCATAGGGAAAGGAGTCACTAAATAACATATATCACCTTGAAACCTTAACTCAAATACATATAAACTCAGAGTAAGTGCTTTGCCTATTACTCCCCTCACTCCCAAACATGATCATCAAATTCCCCTCTAATAATGAACTCACTAAAATCACCCTAAAGGCTTTAATCCTAACTTTGTTAGGAACTCCAAGCTGATCTCACAATACTCTTTGTTTACCATATGCTAATCCACTTTGTGACCTTAACATATATGAATCCACAATCAGAAAAGAAGACAATCATATATTTAAGATAGGAATTCAAGTGTATTCTCATTAATTTTTAGAAATCAATACATTACTAAGCAACAAAATAACAAAGGAAAAGACCCAAAATTAGACTCTCTTTACTCAGTGTAACACCATTAACAACCAGGGACCAAAGAAAATTCTTGGAACCCACACAAAATCAAAATTTTTGCAACTTATACTCCCTATTCATCTTGGAATTCTCAAAGAGAATGCAACAAGCTACGGATGACTTAGGGTTAGGGTTTTAACTACTAAACCCATTAGAAATGGTCAAAAATTAATTGCAGGGAAGAAACCCAAGTGACCAGGAGAAGACAAACCCTGAATTGATCCTCAATCATGAAAATCTCACTGAGAAGGTACTAAGAATCACAAAAACATTCAAAATGTCAACCCCCTTGGCCACCTACAACACGGCTTGAGCATAAAACCACATGGTACAAACCATTTCTGATGATCATGGCACACCTTGGACCACACTGCAATAGAAAACAAATCATTTCCCACCAGCTCTAGTCACCTCTGCATTGAATTCTAGTCCTTCCTATCGCTGAAAACCATTCAAAAATTTGAATTTGAATAATAACGGTCATTTCCATGGTGCTTGCAGCAAATCGGCGGTTCATGTCCAAATCTGAGCCAACTTTAAGTCCTGACCATCCGATTCCATCATTTCGTGGGCTTTATGATTTTAACTTTACTGCCACCCTTGAGTTACTTTAAGCGACTATGCGACAGTGCATTTCTAGTTTGTGGAAAGAAAATCTTAACCCACCTTTAACCTCGTGAACTGGTGACTATAGGAAAACATCTAGCCTTGGCCCCACATCTAGCGAATAAGTGATAGAAGACTTCTGCCAATCTGTGAAGAAGTTTATCATACCGCCAGAGAGTTTAGTGATTTCGTGAACACACACTCGTTGAACCACTAGAACAATTAGAGAATCACCAATTTATTGTGCGAATGAGTGAGGCCTTTGGAAATTTATCAGACCACTAAAAGACTAAGAAACTTTGACTAGGCCCACATCAAGAAGATCGATGGCCGTATGAAGATCTTAAGCCTCTGACAAAACCCTTGAGATCATATGCCATTCATAGATTCACTGATAGTGTCAGGACCCTCTGACACGTCAAAAGCTTAGGTCCCATTGACGACAAGCCACTGTGCAAATACATGGATGAATCAAATAGTGCCAACTATGCCTACGTGTAATCTTGGACCCACAAATCTCTTACGAGAATCAACGACTATCGCTATACCGCTGCATTAAAGGTCGAGCATGTTTCATTAATGGTATAATGAAAACCACAAGATTAAATCAGACTTTAACCCACCTTGAATGCCAAGAAGACCAGTCCCACTGATAGGATTCCACCTCATACTACATGGACCAATAAAATTCCTCCAGATCAGAATGCCTGGCAAGTGGACCCGCTTGAAGGAAAGGCTACGTGACTGGGAAAGATCAACGATCAGCGTAAGATCTCAGGCTTCTGACACATTCCTTAAGAACTTATGCCAACCATTAGATGGAGATGTCATTAGAAGACCGGGCCCAGAAAATATTAAAGCCAAACCATAGGAAAAATTAAAGTGTAGGACTTAGGCTTTGAGGAAAATTAAGGCTCAGAGGACTATAGGAAAATATTTAATTCACCAAGGTATAAAACCTTTAGTCGCAAGATCATGTAACATGGGAAAAGTTCACGCGATCATGTGACAAAGGGGACAATGATTTAAGCACATTCAAATTAAGACTATTAAGTGACCCGTGAAAAGTAACATCAAAATAGAATAAGGCCAGGGTAAAAAGAAAGGGTTTTAAATGTAATAGCTAATTTTTTGAATATTCTACTTAGGGCTTTAGCGAGAGACATGAAAAATAACTACAGGGACTAGAAGAAACATGCCAGGGCCATGAAAATTTGTAGGGAAAGACCAGATAAAAGACAAAAGACCATGGAAATTCATTCAAGTGCTAACAGACTGAACAATAGTTAATTGTTGAGGAAGATAGTATAAGCCAAGGAAAGATTTTTAGTAATGACCAAGCTTTCTACATGAAGACCGAGTAGTTGATCATAGTATTGACCGAGCATCAGCATTTTTATATTTGAAGAGAATTTAGTTTTTGAGCTGACATTGTTGAATTCTTGGATTATGTGAAACATGTTGACTTTATTTATTGATTATTTGAACACATTAAATGCACTGTAAAATGTTTTATTGTAAATCTTTAAGAGATTTGAGATGATTCTAGAAATGAAGCCGAAGAAAATGAAGTAGGTAGATTCAATGAATCTGATCTAACCCTAAGATCTATGAATGAGATTGAGTGGCATAAGATGAGTTAACCTAATTGAGGAAAGTATTAAGGGAACCTAAGAATTGGATATGTATGTGCATGGGTGAATAGAGAATGCTGGAAGATCAGTAAAGTTTTATTGACTGTATAAGCAGAAAAGGCTGAAGGAGAATTGTGGTGGTTGCTTGAAGAAAAGTTTCGAGCAGATCAGAGATGGAGACGGAAAAGTTTCAAAGTCTGTAAACCAGCATTAGTGTATGGAATCGGATCTGATATTTGCAAAGTAGTCATACGTTTATCAAATAAATATTGCTGCTACTTTCTAACCATTGTAACAGTCAAAATCCTTTTAACAGAGGTTAACCTAATAGTCATATGCTAAATCATTTGAACAAGGTTGCATTCTAATGGAGTGTATGTAAGTCCTATGACAAGGCTCACTTTTAATAGGGTGATTGAAATCTTTTAACCAGGTCATACCTGACAGTATGTATTGTAACCTTTGAGAGGGTTGGCTTTTAACCAAGCTCACTTTAGAAGAGTTAAAATAATAGTACCATGTTACAAAGTGGTTTTTCCCACATTGGGTTTCCACTATAAATCCTGATGTTAATACTTGTGTGAATGTTTTGGTTTGAACATTTCTATGTTTTGCAAGTTAAGTTATAGTTGGGTAGTGGACTGCATTTTTATATGTTTCTATTATTGAATCAGTGATGACCAAGTTTGTTTTGGTTATTGGATCTAATTTAAGGAAAAGTTTTTAAGTTTGTCTTACACATCAGGACCTGAGAACAACTTATTCACCCCTCCTCTCTTTTGTTCTAAATCATATTAACAATTGGTATCAGAGCTTTGTTGCTTATTATTAGTGTTTACAGAAATCAAGTTTAAAGGGGCTTGAAGCAAATGATCAGGATGTGTAAGAAGGAGGTACCATAGGTGAATAAGGAAAACTTCCCTGCATGGAAAAGCATGATGAAGCTGCATTTGGCCAGTATTGGTGACTCTACAAAGTACTACATTGAGAATGGCTATGTCTCACCTATCACACCTTTAACTGCTGAAGAAATGAGAGCTAAGCAAGAACATAATCAGGCAATGCTGGAAATTGCATCTAGCCTAAGCTATCCAGAATTTGAGGACATTAAAGATTGCACAACTACTAAGGAGATGTGGGACACTCTCGCAAGGATCTATGGTGGTGACTTAAATGTACTGAAAGCAAAGGCCAAGAGTCTTAGAGGTAAGTTTGATGAAATGAGAATGCAAGAAGGTGAAAACATTGCACAATATTATGGTAGAATAAAAGAAGTTGTGAATGCTATTAGAGGAGCAAATGGGGTTATTGATGATGAAACTATAATTGGGAAATTACTAAGAACCATGTGTCTTATATATTCTATTAAGATCTCAGCTATTCAGGAATTTAGATGCAACTCTGCTAATGTGCTTACTTTGGAAAGTTTGGTTGGTAAGCTAACTGCTTTTGAACTCTCTAACTATGATAATTTCACTATTGGAAGCATTGGTAATGATGAATATGCTTTCAAGTCACAACTAGTTCTGAACAAGCCAATGAAAGAAAAAGAAAGATGCATAAGTGAAAGTGAAAGTGAAATTGAAAGTGACAGTGACACTTCTGATGAAGAACTGGAAGATCTACAAGCTCTTATGGCTAGAAGACTAAGAAGAGGAAAATGGAAGTATAAAGGTAAACTACCTATTATATGTTTTGCATGTAATAAAGTTGGTCATATATTTGCTAGATGTCCTGACAGGAAGGATAAAGATGATGAAAGAAAAAGAAAACACAAAGACAAAAGAGATGACAAAAGCTATCGAAGGAACAAGGACTATAAAGGAAAAGGTAAGAAATATTATTACATTGTTGAAGAAGAGACTGACACTGATAGTGATGATTTTGAAATTGAGGTAGTCTATGTTGCAATGAAAGAGGAATCTGATGAGGATGAGAAAAATGGATTGATATCCTATGTGAACAAGAATGATAAATGGATTATTGATAGTGGTTGTTCACATCACATGACTGGTGACAAAAATAAGTTTGAGACCTTACATCATTACAGATGTAAAAGTGTAAAATTTGGTAATGATGCACCATGTCCTATTAGAGGAAAAGGTTTGATTAAACTAACTAATAAGATATCTTGTGAAAATAAATATTGGGTTGAAGGTCTTAATTATAATTTGTTAAGTGTTGCTCAGCTCAACAAAACTAGTTACATAGTGGAATTTCATCACAAGCAAGCTAAAATATTTGATTCTACTAGAGAACTAATTGGAAGTGGAGATCAGACTAGAGGTAATTTGTTCTATCTTGACCTATATGAAGAAACATGTTTAATTACAGAACTTGATGATATTTGGTTATGGCATAAAAGGCTATGTCATGTTAACTTTGACAATCTCGTAGAGATAAGAAGAAAAAGGTAAGAGGTCTACCTAGATTGAAGAAACCTGAGGATGTGATGTGCAAGGAATGTCAGTTAGGAAAGATGACAAAGTCAAATTTTAAGAGAAAATCCTTTACTTCTAAAAACATTTTATATTTGGTTCATACTAACCTTTGTGGACCTATGGGTGTACAAAGTTACTGTGGTGCTAGATACTTTATCTTATTTATTGATGATCATACTAGGATGATGTATGTAATGTTTCTAAAAGAAAAATCTGAATCTTTTCAATCCTTTAAGTGGTATTTGGCTAAGGTTGAGAAGGAGATGGGTAGGAACCTAAAATTTTTTAGATTTGACTGAGGTGGAGAATTTACATCTAATGAATTCAATCTATTTTGCAATGATAGAGGAATTAAAAGATAGATGTCTGCACCTAGAACACCTTCACAGAATGGTATAATAGAAAGAAGAAATAAATCTATCTTGGATTGTGCAAGGACATTGTTGATTGAAAAGAATGTGGCATAGAAATACTAGAAAGAAGCTATAAGCACTATTGTCTACAGTCTTAACCGGGTTCAAATCAAGAAAGGTACAAATCTGGCACTCTATGAATTATGGCATGGGCATGCACTGAGTGTTAAATACTTTAGAATCTTTGGAAGTAAGTGCTATATATTAAAAGACACTAGGAATGGAAAGTTTGATGCTAAGAGTGATGAAGGCATATTCATAGGATATTCCACAAAAAGTAAAGCTTATAAGTGTTTGAACTCTAACACTAACAAAATTGTGGAAAGTGTAAATGTGAAAATTGATGAGTATGCAAAAAGAAATAAAGCTGATAGCAAAAGAGAACCAGAAGATTATAGATATTTTGTGTACATTGAGGAAGAAGAATAAGAGGCAACTAACAAACTTGCTCCTAATGCTGAGTGACAAACAGATGCTGTCGAGCATCAGGAAAATAGTACCGAAAGAGAACAAGAACATGCTGAGCTACAAGAAAATGCTCCTGAATATTGGGAAGAGGTTGCCGAGCATTAAGAAGCTAAATCTAACAATCTTGTTGGGGAACCTAATGAAATAGAGGAGAGAAGAGCTGAACCTATTTTGGAAAAATATGTAAGAAGACATCACAAGCCTGAACAGATAATTGGAGACAAAAATACTGGAATTCAGACCAGAAGTAAGACTAAGGATCCATCATGCCTACTGTGTGAATTTGAACCAAATTCAAATAGAGAGGGATTGGAGAATGAAGACAGGATACAAGCAATGAATGAAGAGATTGACCAAATTGAGAAGAATCATACTTGGACTCTAGTGCCGAGACCTAAAAACAAAAATTCTATAGGAACAAAGTGGGTGTTTCAGAATAAGATGAATGGAAATGGTGAAATAACTAGGAACAAAGCTAGGCTGGTATGCAAAGGCTATGCACAAGAAGAAGGAATAGATTATGGGGAGACATTTACCCCTGTAGCTAGATTGGAAGGAGCAGGAACTTTGCTCGCATATGTTGCTTATAAAGATTTCAAGGTATATCAAATGGATGTCAAGTCTACATTTTTAAATGGTATAGTAGAAGAAGAAGTTTACATAGAATAGCTAGAAGGTTTTATTGATGCAAATAGAAGACACATGGTGTACAAACTAAACAAAGCACTATATGGATTGAAACAAGCTCCCAGAGCATGGTATGAGAGGTTGCACAACTACTTGATACAGATTGGATTTTCAAGAACAAATGACACAAGTAATCTATACATGAAGGATGAAGAAGGTAAAGGTATCCTGTTGGCAAAAAATTTTGTGGATGACATTATTTTTGGTGGACAAGATGCATTGTGTAAAAGATTTTCAAATTAAATGCAAACTAAATTTGAAATGAGCATGTTTGGTGAGATCAAATTCTTTGTTGGTTTACAAGTAGATCAAAGGAAGAATGGAATTTTCAGTACACAGTCTAAGTATGTTAATGAAATACTGAAAACTTTTGGGATGGAAGATGCTAAACCAATGAGTACTCCTATGGATATTGGACAAAAGTTATCTAAGAATGATGATGTTACAGAAGTGAATCAGACTTTGTACAGATCCATGATTGGAAAATTGTAGTATGTTGTACATAGTGGACTAGATATTGCACTAGCTGTTTGGATTGTGGCAAGATTCCTCTGCCAATCTTAAGGAAACACACATGATGGCTATGCAAATAATTATGAGATACTTGAAAGGAACTGCTGACTATGGTCTATATTATAAGAAGGATGACAAATTTGAACTCAGAGTTTATACAGATGTTGATTGGGCAGGAAATGTAGATGACAAAAAGAGTACTAGTGGTGGAGCTTTCTTTCTTGGATAGAGATTAGTCTCATGGATGAGAAAGAAACACAATTGCATTTCTCAATCTACTACCAAGGCCGAGTATGTTGCTGGTGCAGTAAACTATTCAAATTTTGTATGGATAAAACAATTGTTGATAGGCATGAAAGAAGAAATCATTGAACCTGTTGTTATTATTCTATGACAACACAAGTGCTATCAATATTTCTAAGAATCCAATGATGCACACTAAGGACCAAGCACATAGCAATCAAAGTATCACTACTTGAGAGAATTAGTACAAGATAAAGAAGGCTTGAATGGAATATGTGAATACAAAAGAACAATTAGCAGACATATTCACTAAATCTTTACCCAGAAAAGCTGATGAGTATTTGAGAAGTCAATTAGGGGTCCTTCCCCTAATTGAGGCTGCCTAGTCAAGCTAAGGAGCACTATAACAAATATGCTACAATAGAATATTTGACAAATTGATGCAGAAGATTGTCACACTTTAGGGCTGTCCTAGAGTTGTGAAAATGAGCAAAGACAAGGAATCAGTCATAAGCAAGATGATAGAGGGAGAAACACTGAGCTGCATAGATATTATCTACATCTGAAGGATGTATGTTTTAGTTGTTTCTTTGGCATTTTTGTTAAAGAGGGAGATGATGAACTGATATGATAACACATGAGACTAAAAAGTAAGGTGATGAACTAAAATGAAGGATCAGGATAGAGGGAGATCTGAATACTTCTGATGGTCACAAAAGTAAGGCTTATAGGATTTGAATTAGAATGAAGCTAAGGATATTATAAATAATTCTCTGATGAATAGATAAGTTTTTTGATTGGTTGGTAATCCATGTGTTATTCAGGTGATATCATATGGTGTTTCCATTAATGCCAAAGAGGGAGATTTTTGTAAACTGCAATTGAAACAATTGTTGTATTGTCATTGATGTCAAACCTTAATTGGTAAGGACTATTGCTACTTAGGAAAGTACTATATCTATTTGAGTGTTGCTAAGGGGATAGGAAAGGTTGGTAACAGTAGCACCTAGGGAAAGGTTGAGTTATCTTGATACTACAAAGTGTACTTGACTATGTTCTACAATGATGAGACAATGTATTGATTATCTTAGTAAGACTAAAGACTAAACTAGTAGGCTAGACCTAGCAAAGAATGGAGAAATCATGTTAGCCAAGTAATGTTAGTGTCGACCAATTAGTGTATGCCGAACAAAATTCTAGTGTCGACCAAAAAATAGTTAATTACTGAGGAAGATAGTATAAGCCGAGGAAACATTTTTTGTAATTGACTGAGCTTTCTACATGAAAATCGAGTAGTTGATCACAGTATTGACAGAGGATCAGCATTTTTATATTTGAAGAGAATTTAGTTTTCGAGCTGACATTGTTGAATTCTTGGATCATGTAAAATGTGTTTACTTTATTTATTGATTATTTGAAAGCATTAAATGCATTGTAAAATGTTTTATTGTAAATCTTTAAGAGATTCAGATGATTCTAGAAATGAAGCCGAAGAACATGAAGCAAGTAGATTAAATCAATCTGACCCTAACCCTAAGATCTACAAATGAGATTGAGCGGCATAAGATGAACTAGCCTAATTGAGGAAAGTATTAAGGGAACCTGAGCATTGGATATGTATGTGCATGGGTGAATAGAGAATGTTGGAAGATTAGTAAGTATTATTGATTGTATAAGCAGAAAAGGTCGAAGGAGAATTGTGGTGGTTTCTTGAAGAAAAGATCTGAGCAGATCAGAGATGGAGATGGCAAAGTTTCAAAGTCAGTAAACCAGCATTAGTGTACGGAATTGGATCTAATATTTGCAAAGTAGTTGTATGTTTTTCAGATAAATATTGCTGCTACTTTCTAACCATTGTAACAGTCAAAATCCTTTTAACAGAGGTTGACCTAATAGTCATATGTTAAATCCTTTGAACAAGGTTGCATTCTAATGGAGTGTATGTAAGTCCTATGACAAGGCTCACTTTTAACAGGGTGATTGAAATCCTTTAATCGGGTCACACCTAACAGTGTGTATTGTAACCTTTGACAAGATTGGCTTTTAACCAAGCTCACTTCAGAAGAGTGAAAATAATAGTAGCATGTTACAAAGTGGTTTTTCCCACATTGGGTTTTCTACTATAAATCCTAGTGTTAATACTTGTGTGAATGTTTTGGTTTGAACATTTCTGTGTTTTACAAGTTAAGTTACAGCTGGGTAGTGGATTGCATTGTTATATGTTTCTATTATTGAATCAGTGATGACTCAGTTTGTTTTGGTTATTGGATCTGATTTAAGGAAAACTTTTTAAGTTTTTCTTATACATCAAGACCTGAGAACAACTGATTCACCCCCCCTCTCTATTGTTTGAAATCATACTAACAATGTCTTGTCACCTTCATATAGTGTTTTCTCTTACCTTATATCGATATGCTATAAAGATATTTATTGATTCATTTCCATAGTCTATAGAATGAATATATATTTGAGATACTACTCGATGATAGGTTTATGATCAGGTTTGTATAATATGGTAATGTTAAAATTGTATTATACATATTATTGTTATATTATATATCAATATTATATTATATATTATTATAAATATTAATATGAATGAATATTATAATATTAATATTAACATAAATATATTATAATATTCATGTTATATTATCATCATAGATATAATCTACCATATTGGATGGTAATTTATTATTTAAATAGACTATTATTATTTACTATGAAATTATTTTACATTCAAGTTCTAATTGAACTCATTATTACAGTTTTGTGTTCTAACGTTTCCATAGAACTAGATGAGGATATCACAAAAGGTCTTTAAACAGAGGGACATGACAGTCCTTCCCTCCCAAATTTTCTTGTCCTCAAGCAATGAATATTCTCATATTTATTTTACCTCTTATAACCAAGATATATCTTTAATTCATATCTAAGTTATCCCTATGATGACTACTATATCCAATATGTCCAAATGAATTCAAATTTCTACTTGTAGCAAATCTATTACTATATTCTATTTATCCAAAAATAGAGTCACACATGAAGTATGCATTTGAACGCAAAGTATATATATTATATATATATATATATATATATATATATATGTATATATATATATATATATACTATATATATATATATATATAATATATATA
>BSBK01013562.1:0-66436 GCA_027943335.1 Chamaecyparis obtusa | reverse complement strand
GATTTATTCTTATACAAATCAAAAGAAAGATATCATCCATTTAAATAATGCTCAAAGGATAATGGACATAAGAAAGTTAATTTGTGAAGGTATAATTTGATTACTTTTTGACTTGTGTTTTGTTTTTATTCTTCATTGGCAAATCAAAATTTTTATTGAATTTGAGGGATTTTGTGGTTGAATCCATTGATGTTCACATAGGGTTTTTTATGATCAATATTTTTGCATAACCTGTAGGACCTACATTCTGTTTTAATAATGTTTCAATTCGGATTTCAGATCTCTAAAAATCTAACTATGGATCAATGAATATTTTCAAGACTTTGATGCATCTACATATCTTTTGCTTTTTGCATCTATATCCTCCTACAAAATTTACAACCAGATTTGTAATTTTGTTTCATTTAAGTATTTCATTGATATTAATTTTTGTCCATGTGTTCTTGGGAGTTATTATCTATCTGGGATCGGGTCTTGCACATTTTCTCTCTGCATTTTTGTAGTTGTCAAATTTGAGGTCATAATTATCAGGTATAATTTGAGAGAGGAATAGAGAAAAAAAAAAATTGTAAAAAGAATATTATAAAAATAAAAAATAGAGGCTCTGCAAGTTGGGCTCTCTAGAGAGAATCTCAAGGTTTTCTTGAGAGTCATTCCCCTACTTGCAGGGTAGCATGGTTGTCTTTGTTCTTTTCTTTTATCCCTATAGTAAGCTTTGTTTGTTTTGTGCATGCTTGGTTTTATTGGTGCCTGTTGTCACTAGGGATTGCACCCGAGTATGGCTAAGTGTAGAACCTAGCAATCCCATGGAACATGGGACTACTCTCAGGCTATCGATAACCTATCTGAGAGTAGACCTCTAGATTAGGGGATGACTTCACCTTGAATCACCTGAAACTTGACTGAACTTTGAAGGAAAAGGGAGAGAGAGTGCATGAAAATGAAACTAAAACTAGGTGATTCACCAAAACTCTCATAGATCCACAAATTGAATTAAAACTCACATGATACCTGAAATAAAAAGTGTGAGTCACAACTTAACCCTATCTACCCTGGCAATCCTTGAAATAAAGAGGTATTTGTATTAAAAGAAGGGAGAAGCTTCCACAACTTAAACCCAAATGCACATAGATTAGAACAACAACTACAAAGCACCTTCTTGAACATTCAACTTGAACAAACATTCAAAGTAAAGGATGACAAGATTTGATGAAGCTCCCCTTAATACCACAAACACATAACATAAACAGAGAACCAACAACAATATGCAAGAACATAAAATTGGCGTCTTATTATCTCCACAAATGTGGAATTATAAACTTTCAGAATTACAATATGCAAAGCCACATGGGCATTCCCTTACAATATTCTGTAGGACAAAGCCTCAAATCAATGCCCAGATCTCTACCCAGAACTGTCCTAGACAACACTATGGGCCTTCTTTATATAGGCATTTTCACTGCCAAAGAAGGTTCCAGAAATTTAGCCCTTAGGGCCGACCAAACTTAGAATTATTTTATTTTTCAATTTATTACATCAGAGTCGGCTCAAAATAATTTTGAAACCCTGAACAAAAATTTTGAAGGAAAATTATTTTCAGCCATTTCAAGTGACCCAACTTTCGGAGACCATAAGTCATCACCAGTTGACCCAATTGACTATTATAACCCCATTTCAGAAAGGCCATGAAGCGCTCTACAGGCTTGACTTGCACAAGTGCTTGTCACCCCAGTTTTCAACCTCATCCGGAGCCTCTAAAGCCTTAAAAAATGAGTTCAAAGTTTCTGTACCCTGCTGCCAATATTGAAAATTTTCAATATTTTCAAAACTAGACCTGATCTAGCCATGAATCTTTACTAGCAGGTTGATATGACTAGGATGAATGTCCACATGTAAAATCAGAACATTTTGAGATTTATGACCAACTTACTAAAAAACAACAAGTTTCCATAAATAACAACTTTGCTCAAGATAACCCTTATTGAATACAAAAATGTAAATATTTTTGGGTGATGCAAGATTGCTCTTACATCCAAGATGCTCTTGCATCAGACACCCAGGGTAATTTAAGAAGTGACCCTATCATGACTCAAGTGTGCAGAGTAAAACCAAGGTGGTTAACCTCCTCCTTTGTCAACCATGATGAATCTTCAATAGGTCATTCTTTCCACTTGACCAGATATTCTTCGTATGTCCTATTCCTTGTGCTTCTACCAACATGACTATCCAGTATGTCTTCAATCATGTTGATATCTAAGCTAGTTCCTGGAATACTCCACCGTGCAACTGTAACCTCATCTTCAACACCTCCTTCATGATACTCTGTCAAATCTAAAATGTTAAACACTGGTGAAATATTCAGCTCAGTAAGTAATTCTACCTCATATGCATTTCCTGAATCATGGTTCTTCAGTATCTTACATGGCCCAAACTTCTTCATTTTCAACTTGTTATATGTACCAACCGGAAATCACTCCTTCTACAAATGAACCATGACTTCATCTCCAACCTAAAATTCCTTATGCCTCATTTTCTCATCTTTTTTAGCCTTATACTGCGCATTCATCTTGGTAATATGCTTCCTCACCTCCTCATGGATGTTCTTCAAATGTTCTAAAAAATCTTTAGCTTCAGCACTACTTATTTCTCCTTTATCTATCTTTCTCAACTCAAATGCATTTTTGGGACTACTCCCATATACAATTTGGAATGGTGATTTACCGGTGTTCCTGTTGACAGAATTATTATATGCAAATTCTGCCTATGGTAAAATCAAATCCCATCCTGTTGGCTTATCTCCAACCAAACATCTCAGCAAATTTCCCAAACTCCTATTCACCACCTCTGTTTGTCCATCAGTCTGTGGATGATGTGATGAGCTGAACTTCAAATCTATCTTCAACTTCTTTCACAATGTACGCCAGAAATATCCAACGAATTTAGTGTACCTATCTGAAACTATACTCTTTGGCAAACCATGTAGTCTCATCACTTCTCTGAAAAATAATTCTGCTACATGAACAGCATCATTAGTCTTCTTGCAGGGAACAAAATGTGCCATCTTTGAAAATCTATCAATTACTACAAAAATTGAATCATGTCCCTGCTATGTTCTTGGTAAACCAAGAACAAAGTCCATATTGATATCCTTCCAAGGCTTCTCTGGTATAGGTAATGGATGATACAACCCTGTATTCTACTTCACTCCTTTCACCATCTGACATACTCTTCAACTCTGCACAAACTTCTTGACATCTTGCTACAACTGTGGCCAATAATAATTCTCACTGACCAAAGCAAGGGTTTTATCATGACCAAAATGTCCAGCCAATCCTCTGCTATGCTTCTCTTTGATGATATTCTCCCTCACAGAACTTCATGGAATGCACAACTGACTCCCTCTGAATAGCATATCATTCTGGATGATAAAATCTAGCCACTTCATTCTGTCTAGAGTAACAGGTTCTTTACAAGCTTTCCAAGCTTCACCAAAATTAGGATCCTCTGGATACAAATTATTGAGTTCCTTGAACCCAACCACTTCAATCTACATTTCTGTCAGCAATAGTTGCCTTTTGCTAAGAGCATCTGCAACCTTGTTAGACTTTCCACTCTTGTGTTTCAAAACAAATGTGTAACTCTGCAAAAAATCAACCCATTTCAAATGCCTTTGATTCAACTTTCCTTGACTATTCAAATATTGCAAAGCTTAATGACCAGTATACAAAAAAAACTCCTTAGGAAGCAGATAGTGTCTCCACTTCTTCAATGCCTGAACTATAGCATAAAATTCTTTATCATAAATATAATACTTTCTCTCAGCATCATTTAACTTCTCACTGAAATAAGCAACAAGTTTACCTTCTTGGCTCATAACAACTCCTATTGCAGTACCACTAGCATCACAGTCTACTTGAAACACCTTATTAAAATCTGGAAGTGCTAAAATAATTGTTCTCTAACTTTCTATTTCAATAGTTTAAAACTCTTATTTGCCCCATTAGTCCACTTGAACTCTTTTCTAGCCCCTCTCATTGTCAGTCAAGGGTCCACAAATATTGCTAAAATTTTTGATAAATTTTTTGTAAAAGCTAGCCAAACCATGAAAAGATCTTACCTCAGTAGCACTCCTTAGAGTAGGCCATTCAAGGATAGCCTGTACTTTCTCTGGGTCCATTTTTAGACCTTCTGTTGAAACTACAAATCCAAAATACACTAACTCCTTCACAAAACTACACTTCTTCAAATTAATCAACAATTTATCATCTCTCAGCTTCTCAAACACCATATGAATATGCATCATATGCTTTTCCAATGTCTTACTAAAGATCAAAATATCATCTAGATACATAATGACAAACTTACCCAGAAATTCTTTCAGAACCTTGTTCATGAGCCACATGAAAGTGCTCGGTGCATTGGTTAGCCCAAAAGGCATGACTAACCACTCATATAGTCCTTCCTTTATCTTGAAGGTAGTCTTCCATTCATCTCCTTCTCTAATCCGAATCTGGTGATATCCACTCTTTAGATCTATCTTTGAGAAATACACAGCTCCACTCAAACAATCCATAATATCATCCATTCATGGCAATGGAAACCTATACTTGATTGTGATCTTGTTTATTGCTCTAGAATCTGTACACATCCTCCATTCTCTATTCTTCTTTGGTTCTAATACTACTGGTACAACACAAGGACTCAAACTCTCTCGAATCAACCCCTTCTACAATAACTCATGTACTTGTCTGTTCAACTCTTCACTTTTTGCTGGTGTCATTCTGTGTGTTTCCTTGTTTGGAAAATTGGCTCTTGGAATCAAATCCATTTGATGACTAATCTTCCTTACCGGTGGTAATCCATCAGGTACATTATCAGATACAATATTTTGAAATTCACTCAACAAATTTGCAACCTCTACAGGTACATCCTCTACTTCTTCTTTACCAGCTTTTAGAATTAAATAAAAACACACATGCTCATGCCTCATACCATCTAAGAATTTTCTTCCATCAACAAATGTTATTCTTGCATTACCACATACCTTTTCTTCGGTCTCCTTCAATGGCTTTAGCTTATGTCGCATTCCATCCTTTGTCAAGGAATAGGTATTCACATGACCATCATGTATAGCACATCTATCAAACTACCACGGTCTACCCAAAAACATATGATATGCATCCATAGATATGATATCACATAGTACCTCATCTTGGTACCCACCGATCTTGAACTTTACCAGGCACTGTTCATTGACCATGACCTTGTGGTCATCCTGCACCCAGGCAATCTGATATGGATGTGGGTGTTTTTGTCTCTTGAGCTTCCAACTTTGTCACCATCTCTTCAGACACAAAATTTTTAGTGCTTCCACTATCAATAATCACATCACAACATTTACCCTCACACTTGTATCTAGTGCGAAATAGGCACCTCCTTTGGTTAGGTTCATTCTCACCACTCAGCAAGACTCTTCTGTTAATCAACATTTCTCCTCTTTTAGCATCTTCAAAATTTGACGATCTGGCATCTTCATCTACATGTGCAACTCTGGCCTAGCCTTCATTCCTCCTATTTTTCCTTCCTTAGCATTGAGGACATTCAAATGCCCTATGACCTTCTTCTCCACAGTGAAAACATGTTCTACGGAAGCCTCCTCTTCCTGAACCTTGTCGTCTTCCTCTTCCTCTCTGATCTCTATTGTTCTAATCTTGGAAACGATTAGAATTATTTTCTCTTTGATTTTGACTACTACTCGCCTCATCCTTCTTTTTCAGATCTTCATTTTGGCCTTCATATGACCATCCACTAGATCATCCACCGCGACCTCTTCCATTTTGTCTGCTATCGAACTTCGTGTTCAACTTTTCCTCCACTTTTAGGGAAAACTATTATGCCTCTTCAATACTATTCATTCAAAATAGATTTAGCTCCTCCTGAATGCTTGGCCTCAACCCATTAAGGTAACAAAAAAATTTCTCCTTATCAGCTTCTATATGGCCTATTCTAATGAGGATTCGATAGAACTCCTCTATATACTCCTAAACAGATTCTGGTAGGTCAAGCTCATAATCAACAAGAATGAACTGTCGCTTCAATTTATCCACCATCCGATCCCATCTTGTGATTTTATCTTTCCCTCTTCTATTTCACTCTAATTGAATCTCTTGCCACCATATCTTCACATGACCTTTTAGTCTAGCCTTCGCGAATTTGACCCTATCAGGATCCTCAATATCTTCATACTCAAAATATTCTTCACATTCATTGATCCAGTCGATCAATTCCTCTAGGTTAAAATTTCTTGAAAATGCAGGAACCTCAATCTTAGGTTTTTTTTAATCTTGGAAATGGCCCGAAAAAGCCTTTCTTCTTCTCGATTCAAAATTTTGTCTTCTTCTTTTTCTTGATCATTATTTCCTTCTTCAGCTTCATCCTCACTTTCATCTCTGACATTAAGATTCATTCCTCTATGAATCTCTTCTTGCAATTCTCGCACTTGTCTTTAGAGCACTCTAACCTCAGGTGCTACAACACCAGCTCTTCCGCCATGTTCCCTTCGTGGAGGCATTTTCATGATGTGCGTTGAAACCCTAACCATGGTCCTGGTGCAAACTGTCTCATAGTCAGTGATCTATTCACACACTCAGGAACTCCTGCTCTGATACCGCTTGATGAAGGCTGCTCCCCTTAATACCACAAACACATAACATAAACAGAGAAACAACAACAATATGGAAGAACAAAAAATTGGCTTCTTATTATCTCGACAAATGTGGAATTACAAACTTTCAGAATTACAATATGCAAAGCCACATGGGCATTCCGTTATAATATTCTGTAGGACAAAGCCTCGAATGAATACCTAGATCTCTACCCAGAACTTCCCTAGACAACACTACAGGCCTTCTTTATATAGGCATTTTACACTGCCCGAGAAGGTTCCAAAAATTTAGCTCTTAGGGCCAACCAAACTTAGAATTATTTTATTTTTTAATTTATTACATCAGAGTCAGCTCAAAATAATTTTTGAAACCCAAACAAAAATTTTGAAGAAAAATTATTTTCCGTCATTTCAGGTGACCTGACTTCCAGAGACCATAAGTCATTACTAGTTGACCCGATTGACTATTATAACCCCATTTCAGAAAGGCAACGAAGCTCTTTATAGGCTTGACTTGTGCAAGCACTTGTCACCCAAGTTTTTGACCTCATCTGGAGCCTCTAAAGCCTTCAAAACTAAGTTCAAAGTTTCTATACTTTGCTGCCAATACCGAAAATCTTCAATATCTTCAAAACTAGACCTAATCTAGCCATGAAACTTTATTGGTAGGCTGATATGACTGAGATGAACCTCCATATGTAAAATCAGAACTTTTTGAGATTTATGACCAACTTACTAAAAACAACAAGTTTCCATAAATAACAGCTTTGCAAAAGATAACCCTTATTGAATACAAAAACATAAATATTTTTGGGTGATGCAAGATTGCTCTTACACCCAAGATGCTCCTGCATCAAGATCACAATAACTTTGACATGAATTCAAATAGGAAAACTTAGAAAATAACAAGGAGGAGAAGGAATACTGCTTTATTTTTAGTGAAAAGAGCCAAGTACATCAATCTGCTTCACCAGAGCTGCAAGCATTCACCTCCAAGAAATAGGGAAAGAAGAACTAACCTTAATCACCCGAGTGAGAGGTATAAAAAGAACCTAGGAATCTGCATGAAACCCCACAACCTCCAAAGAATGGAAGAAGATCTCAAAATATACCCATGAGGCTGCCTCATAAACTCAGATGCTAGATTCTCGAGTTTCTAGGGGTAGCAAAAAAAGTGGGATGCCTAAAAGATATGGTCAAAGGAATAACCCTGCCCACTCTAAGTCATGCACCAAAAATAGTATTCTGACAATGCAATAACATGTACGTGATGAATTTACATTCAAAATATTTACCCCTTAATCAAAAAACATTACCACTAAATTAATAAATAGTTCTCAATCACATAAGTGAGAGAACATATTTAATAATTACCACATAAACCCATGATAAAATCACAAGGCACCAAAATAAAAAAGCAATTGATAAAAACCTCAACCCTAAAAAGGGGAGAAACAATTAATTAATCATTTAGAAACAAATCCCCTAAGAGGATGAAGAATCAGCTGGCACTTGGACTTCTCCATTCAGCATTTGGCAAGATACTATCTTCACTGGCACTCCTGCATTTGATTTTAGAAACATCTGGAAATATCTGTCCTACAATGTGTTGATTAAGGTAGGTTTGATTTGGCATTCAATCTTTATGTTGTTTTGATTCATTGTATTTCTAGCATCGTGCTCTGCAAAATGTGTTAATGTTTTCAAGGGCATTGGTGGCCTTCATACTCTATATATTTGATCATTGTAATGGTCCATGTTTACATTTCATCTTTGTTATATGTACTTGGGGCATTCAATGTTGAAAGCATCATTTGATAACAATCTATGTATCCTCTCATTTTCATCAGGTAGAGCCCACGAACTATGCTTGATGATTTGTGCTCATTACACTATTTGTTGTTTCATATTTTATGAGGGTACTGCTGTAGGATATTGATTGGCATTCATGAGGCCATGAGGTCACTATAGGAGCATAGCATCCTTTCAATGGTGCTCACTATTTTATGTTTACCTTTTTACAAAGCCAATGAGCTCAAGCTAGGGCACCACCATATGGTTAGCACAACCCATGAATTCACTCTTGCACAGCTTGATGACCCATGGCTAGGTCATCCATGTATTTCTTATTGTTATCTAATTTGAAACTGAGGGCATCACTACATCTTGAAGCTCAATGACCCATGAGTGTAAAAACTAGGGCACAACATTCACTAAGTTCTATCATTTATTGCTTCGTGCTAGCCCATGAACTTTTCACGTTTGCTAACACATGTTATTGATGAAGCCTGTGAGCTATGCGGCTATTGAATTGATGCATTGTTTGTTCAAACTGTGCCTCCATGTATTCACTATTGCATTGATGTACGGTTCGACTGTCATAGCTTTTGATTGTAGAGCATGCTCGTTGCTTATAACCCGATCGGGGACCCGTGAATGACCTATCCTTTTGTTGTTGCCATTACCTCATTGGTTTGAATCTCAACATCATTGTATGCTTTTATTCCTCTATCTTAGCATCATGTCAACACATGAAGATTCAAATCCTGGCATTATTGATTGGCATGCTATTTATTGATACTCTTGACCCATACTTATTGCTTTCTGTCACGTGAACTTTGATGCCATAGACTTAGCTGGTATTGATTTCATTGTTGAATGATATCCCGTGAGCCTCTTCTTTATCATTCATTTAGGCTTGCTATGTGAAAGCCCCCTGCTCATTTTTTTATTTCGATACCATCATTGTTGTTTATAACTAAATTCTGGCACCTTTGTTTGATTGCAACTTAGGGATTTTGATTACTTTGACCATGGTATCACATGTATTTCATTTGATTCAACATTCGGCGAATAGCATAATATTTCTACACTCTATGTGTTGCCACTGGCACCTGTGAGCTCTTAGACACCGTTTTAATGTGTTTAATCTTGATTTGGAGCCTATGAGCTTATTATGGCAATGCCTTAATGCCAATCCATGAAAATGATTTGTGGTTTGCTATTTGGATGGCACCGTGTGTTTGGAGACTTGTTGTTTATTGTTTTTGAATGCCCATAACTGATAAGGTCACTACATGTTTTGATGGCCTATTGTTTATTATTTGACTATGCTCTCTTTGTGATCATGCCAACCCACAAACTGGGGCATTACATTCTTAATTTATTGATTTGAACTCATTGATTCATAGCTCAATCTTTGAACTATGAAATCATTGCCTTTGATTTTACTGTCTCTTAAGGGCCTGTAATATTTGCATTATGAAATTTGTTGCCAGCATTGCTATTGGAAATGTCTATTGTACCTTTGATAAACTCATTTGATATCTTGATGCTTCTATCTGCCACCTTTCGATGCTTGATTGTTATGATTGACTAGTTTCTTCCATAGGATGGAAGCACAAGTATGGGATCATTTTTTATTGAACCTGCTAATCAAACTTGGAGTTGAGCTTGTTGGCTTATGAATTTGATTGGAATGGTCTTTTATCTGTTGGCATGGTTGTTATATATGTTCATGAAACCTAAATGCTACTTTATGTTGAGGCTACCTTTTATTAGCTTGATTCTTGTGCCTTGTTCTTGGAAGTACCACTTCATCACCTGTTGTTATATGAGCTTTAGGGTGCCCATTTGTTGACTGTATAGTTTGATGACATCATTTGATCATGTGCTGCCCACTCTTAAGTATAGCCTCATTATGGTTCAAAGGACTCCCCATGTCATAGCATTTTCATTTAAATGTAGACTTGAAATAGATCTTATACTATAATGTACCTTCTTAGCATGTAGATTATGTACCTCATCCTCTGTGCTGATGATGATTGGATCTACTCTATAAGTCCTCCCATTTACCAGTGTCTGTTTATGATTTATTTGATTTATCTTTATGATCCTTGAGTGTCCCATTGATACTACATCACTCACTGAATGCTTCCCCACATGGGTCAGTGCCTCTCCTTGAGAATGTTAGGGCTCCTAGAAACTCTATGGGAATAGAGCTTCTAAGAACCCTCACAGGTTCAGTGTAGGGTACTAGGAGACTCAATACTGATCATGGGTGTTCTTGGCCTGTATCTGCACATGGAACAAACACATTAGTGAAAAAAATGGTATCTCTCTTATTTTTGGAGCCCTTCTTATACACATGCCCTGAGCACATCCCTTCTCAGAGGTGTATGACTAAGTGCATGTATGCATCTTTGTGAATACTATGGTACTAAGCATTGTTTAGATCCATTGGATCTAACCCATATCTCCTCCTCTCTTCTTGCAGGTTCTGGTCCATAGGACCTCATTGGACAGGATTGGATCTAGACTTCAATACTAGACAATGTCTAGTACCCATGTACTTCATGTATATCTGCACCTATTTGTTCATTTTTGGAAATGGATATGCTCACGGCCTATGTGAGATTGGATAAATGTTCTTCTCAGTTTCTTTTCCTTTTGTGCAAT
Source organism: Chamaecyparis obtusa (assembly GCA_027943335.1). Lineage (NCBI taxonomy): Eukaryota > Viridiplantae > Streptophyta > Pinopsida > Cupressales > Cupressaceae > Chamaecyparis > Chamaecyparis obtusa. Next base: position 55,314 of record BSBK01013562.1, on the reverse strand, counting down.
ATACTTAACATTGATACATGCACATGTAATTATTAGATGTAGTTCATTTCCTTTCTCTTTCATGCACCTTACAATGAAATGAACACAAATTGTAAGAAAGACCACTAATAATTCAAACTAGGCTGTAGTAGTCTTACTTAGTAACTAGCCCTCCAAAGATGAGTGAAAATAATGATAACATTCTAGTGACCTCTATTGAGTGCTTGCCTACTAAGCATCCTAACCAATTGCCTTAAAATCCATTGGGCACAGAGTCTCATAATCCAGAACTGAACTTAACTCTAACCAAAACAACCTCCTTCTCTCCAATAGAATTGAAATCAACTCCCTGAGATAGACTGCTCTGACTTATTGCTAACCAAAACGAGACTCAAAACTAGAATCTAAAGGAAAAATTATGCTGAAGCACTTAGGGAACACAGAAAATGAAACCTCTACCCTACCCTACTCTAACCAGTATTAGAAAACTGGTCAAACAAATCCATTGACTAGACTATTGAAATAACTCCCTATTCTCCTGAGTGTATTATTCTTTTCATATTTGATTCCGATGAGGAGAAGATGGAACACAAAAACATACTGAACTATTTGGCATGTCAGCTTCTGAAATTGGTAGTCCAAATTACTAACCTTGATAATACTATAGGTGTTGTCCTCCCAAGGAGGCTGATAAGACTGAATAGGCTCCTAGTCACCAAGGAGTGGACTTTTGACATCACCTTCCATTGAATCCTTGAGTATGGATATCCCACTTGCCCCCATCTAAGCTAGATATATGATAGGACACCCCCTTGAGAGTAGGAAACCAAGCCTCTACTGCTCAGTATGCATTTCATTAATAACTTTAGCATGTTGATAAAAAATTTGCCTCTCCATGATGGTTTTCCATACCATTTCTTCTTTTGCAGTTAGAGGACCATCCTCTTCATCAGTTGGAACATCCAATAGCTCATCAAAGCTATCAAACTATCTTAGGTCCTTAACAATCACTGGCCCCTCCTCATGGTCCAAAAAACATGATTCTTTAGATTCATCCTCTACTTTATTGCAGATAGGCTTAGATTCTACAATTGAGACAACATTGACCTCCTGAAAAATAAACTCTTCCTCAAGAACATGCAAGCTATTATCCTTTTCATGAAGATGAGTAACATCAACAAGAGTGGAGAAAAAAACATCAATTATCAAATCAAAATCATTTTGTTATTCTAAGTTAGCAAAAGCTCTATCTTTCTTATCATAATCAGAGAGCTCAACTAGTAAATCTTGTACCACCTTATCTTGTTCAATATAAGAAGGCATCTCCTCAAATAGATCAGCTAAGCTCTCACCTTCTTCACTTGCTTTCTTATCCTTATCTGGCTACTCTAATCCATCATTATGTAAAGAAGAAACTTGTTCCTCATGATCATCATGAAAAAGTACACCCAAAAGACAAAACTCATTCTCTTCCTGGTGGGCTAAAATCTTAGGAGGTGTGAGAGTCTCTTCATGGATTGGTTCATATGGCTTTATCTGCTGTAGGATGGGCTCATTATCACTTAGGAAGTCAAATATTTTAGGTGTCTCTTCTATAGGGATAGAATGGGGTGGTTGGAAATCTGAGATAGGGTCATGAATAGGCTCTAAAAATTCATGGAGGTTAGGCCCCTATTGACTAGGATTCTGAACTGAAGGAGAAGTCCTAAAGCTTGGAATTTCAATAGAAGTGCTAGTGGACTTACTAGGAAAGAAACTTGGTATTTGAACCTTGTGAGTCTCCTATCTGGTCTACAAAGCCTCTAGGTCCTCTTTAGAAACATGAGGCATCTCCTCCTTAAGAAGAGTTGGCATCACGTAACTTAGATACATGGTCCATGAGGGTCTCCAACACTGTGTTAAGCTTCCATTTTCCTCGAGTGGATCTGGTGAGCTTTCTTGCATTGGGGCAAAAATAAATTCCTGATCTCCTTGCCTTGGTGCTTGTGCCAATAGGTTCTTAACCAACTGATCCTTTTCTTATAACTCCTTTTGGAGATCCCTCTCAGTTCCAGAAGTTGTAAGATAGATGGTCCTTATTAATTCTTGATCCTCTTCAATCTTTTCTTCATGGATTTTTTCTTGTGTCAAGAGCAGATGGTTCCTCTCTTCAAGGGTTTCCTCATGATTCAATATCTGGCTCTCAAGCTACCTTGAGAATGTCACCACCTCCATATATTACCTTGAGAGATCCTCTTTCTGAGATCTCATCTCTGCATAATCCTTCATGAAAGAGCTCAATTCCTCTCCAAAATTTACCAACCAATCATTGGAGTCTGTATCTGAAATGGGGTAGGAATCATTCTGAGGATTTTAATGGTGACCAGCATAGGGTGGTTCATAGGAATGTTGGATGGATGCTTGATGGTGGGTGGGAGGGTCTGGTAGTGCATGCTAGTAATTTGCTATTCATGGGCCATTATGACTATATGTTGCTACTTGACCATCTTGATATGCTATAAATGAAGGCACATGGGTAGCTTTTTCATGATATGGGGGGTGACAGGGATGCATTAGGAATTGACATGCTTACTCATCAAATAAGCTAGTAAAAAGATATTTTCTAAAACTTATTAGCACTTGGACTTCTTAAACCAATAGATTTCTCTTAGAGTCACCATGGTGTTTGAAACAAACTATCTTTTAAAGGATGATTGCATTGAGGAACACACCAAAATCTCAGTGGATGATGGGAAACATCAGAGTCTTATCAGGCATGCCAAAAAACTATTGTCACTAGGGATTACACCCGAGTATGGCTAAGTGTAGAACCTAGAAAACCCATGAAACATGGGACTACTCTTAGGTCATGGGTAACCTATCTAAGAGTAGACCTCTAGATTAGGGGTCAGCTTCCCCTTGACTCACATAAAAATTTACTGAACTTTGAAGGAAAAGGGAGAGAGAGTGCATGAAAATGAAACTAAAACTAGGCTATTCACCAAACTTTGATAGATCCACAGATTGAATAAAAAATCACAATAATACCTAAAATAAGTTTTAAGTCACAACTTAACCCTATGTGCCTTGAAAATCCTTGAAATAAAGAGGTATTTGTATTAAAAGAAGGGAAAAGCTTCCACAACTTAAAACCAAATTCACACAGATTAAAACAACAACTGCAAAACACCTTCTTGAGCATTCAACTTGAACAAACATGCAAAGTAAAGGATGACAAGATCACAATTACTTTGACATGAATTCAAAGAGGAAAACTTAGAAAATAATAGGGAGGAGAAGGAATATTGCTTTATTTTTAGTGAAAGGAGCCTAGTACATCAATCTGCTTCACCAGAGCTACAAGCATTCACCTCCAAGAAAGAGGGAAATAATAACTATCCTCAATCACACAAGTGAGAGGTATAAAAAGAATACCTAGGAATTTGCATGAAACCCCACAACCTTTAAAGAATGGAAAAAGATCTCAAAATAGACCCATGAGGCTGCTTCATAAACTTGGATGCCAGATACCCAAGTTTCTAGGGGTAGCAAAAAAAGTGAAATGCCTAAAAGATATGGTCAAAGGAATAACCCTACCCACTCTAAGTCATGCACCAAAAATAGGATTCTGACAATGCTTTATAAAATACCATTGTCAGATATTACACTAACATGTATGTGATCACTTTACATTTGAAATATTTACCCCTATGACTCAAAAACATTTACCAATAAATTAATAAATAGTTCTCAATCACATAAGTGAAAGAACTTATTTAATAATTACCGAATAAACCCATGCTAAAATCACAAGGCACCAAAATAAAATAAAAACAATTGATAAAAAACTCAACCCTAAAAAAGGGGTGAAACAATTGATTAATCATTTAGAAACAAATCCCCTGGGAGGATGAAGAATCAGCTAGGACTTGGACTTCTCCATTCGGCATTTGGCAAGATACTATCTTCAGTACCACTCTTGCATTTGATTTTAGAAACATCTAGAAACATCTATCCTCAGTGTGTTGATTAATGTAGGTTTGATTTGGCATTCTATCTTTATGTTGTTTTGATTCATTCTATCTCTGGCATCATGCTCTGCAAAATGTGTTAATGTTTTCAAGGGCACTGGTGGCATTCAAACTCTGTATATCTAATCATTGTAATGGTATAGGTTTTCATTTCATCTTTGTTATCTGTACTTGGGGAATTTGATGTTGAAAGCATCATTTGATAACAATCTATGTATCCTCACATTTTCATTAGGCACAGCCCGTGAACTATGCTTGATGATTTCTTCTCGTTGCACTATTTGTTGTTTCATATTTTATGAGGGCATCGCTATAGGATATTGACTGGCATTCTTGGGGTCGTGAGCTCACTACAGGAGCATAGCATCCTTTCAATGGTGCTCATTGTTTTATGTTTACCTTTTTACTGAGCCAGTGAGTTGGGGCTAGGGCACCACTATATTGTTAGCATAGCATGTGAATTCACTCTTGCACAACTTGATGATTCATGGCTAGGCCATCCATCTATTTCTTGTTGTTATCTAATTTGAAACTAAGGGCATCACTGCATCTTGAAGCTCGATGATCTATGAGTGTAAAAGCTAGGGCACAAAATTCACTAAGTTATGTCATTTATTGCTTCATGTTAGCCCATGAGCTTTTCACATTTTCTAACACCTACTTTTTATGAAGCCTATGAGCTATGCAGCTAGTGAATTGATGCATTGTTTGTTCAAACCGTGCCTCCTTGTATTAACTATTTCATTGATGGCAACGTTTGACTATGATAGATTTTGATTGTAGAGCATGCTTGTTGCTTATAAATTGATTGGGGACCCATGAATGACCTAGCCTTTTATTGTTTCCATTACCTCATTACTTTGAATCTTGACGTCACTGTATGCTTTTATTTCTCTATCTTAGCATCATGCTAGCCCATGAAGATTCGGATCCTGGTGTTATTGACTGGCATGCTATTTATTGATACTCTTGAACCATATTTACTACTTGCTTCCACATGAACATTGATGCTGTAGACTTGGCTGGTATTGATTTCATTGTTGAATGATATCTTGTGACACTACAACATTTGGGGTCAAATTTTGACGACAATTTGTGATGCCGCTACAATTTGTGTATGTTTTTTGTGTTTTTCTTGCAAGTTCCCCTGACAGTGTTGTAATAGCAATACTATTGTTGTAATTGTGACACCCATTTGGTTATAAACAAAAAAAAAAGAAAAGGAAGTGTCATTTGTAATTTGTGAATTGAAAGAGTTGCCACGAAGACGGCACTACATTTCTGCATGGTGTGAAGAGGGCATCCAAGTTTGGGATGTGTGAGTGAAGAGGCCAACACCATTTGGGAAGAGAGCACTAGCACTTGAGGTAGGCATTCGAGCTTTGTCTTCTCATTAACTCAATTTTAGTGGCATTGTTTATTTGATAGCATTGTTAATAGTGGCATTGTTTACATCTTAATTACCATTTGGAATGCTCGATAACCCTCGAGCTTTGAGAGCTAGGGAATCATTGCTATTACCTTCAAGGCATTGTGTGAAGTGTTTGATCTCTCTTTATTTGTTTTTGTATCGATATTCACTATGTGGTATTCCCTATTTGTGATCATTTCATGAGGAAAAGTCTTGATGGCTCGCGGGCTGCAAGCTAGGGCATCAGACATTGATTATGAGCACACTGTTTAATACTTGCATTGTTTACATATTAGCATTTGGAATGCCTAATGAAACACAAGCTTTGAGAGCTAGGGCATCACTTCTATTACCTTCAAGGCATTGTGTGAAGAGTTTGATCTCTTCTTATTTGTTTTTCTATTGATATTCACTATGTGGTACTCCCCGCTTATGATCATTTCATGAGGAAATGTCTTGATGGCTTGTGGGCTGCAAGCTAGGGCATCATACATTGTTCATGAGCTCACTGTTTAATATTGGCATTGCTTACATCTTTTCATTTAGAATGCTTGATGACCTGTGAGCTTTGAGAGCTAGGGCATCATTTCTATTACCTTCAAGGCATTGTGTGAAGTGTTTGATCTCTCTTTATTTGTTTTTCCATTGATATTCACTATGTGGTACTCCCCGCTTATGATCATTTCACAAAAAAATGTCTTGATGGCTCATGGGCTTCAAGCTAGGGTATCATACATTGTTCATGAGCTCACTATTTAATACTAGCATTGTTTACATCTTTTCATTTGGAATGCTTGATGACCTGCGAACTTTGAGAGGTAGGGCATCATTTCTATTACCTCCAAGGCATTGTGTGAAGTGTTTGATCTCTCTTTATTTGTTTTTCTGTTGATATTCACTATGTGGTACTCCTCATTTATGATCATTTCATGAGGAAATGTCTTGATGGCTCGCGGGTTGCAAGCTAGGGCTTCATACATTGTTCATGAGCTCATTGTTTAATATCTAGCATCATGAAAACATACATTAATACACTTATTGTTTTGAATTTGAGCCCAGGCATCATGCAATGTTATTGTTGTCATTGCATGCTTGCTACTGTTGTGCACCATATATTGTTTTATACACTATTTATTTCATTGAGACCGTGAGCTTGACATTTGTAATGTATTTTCTATTACAGGATCAATGCTACCATGTTGTTGAGTCTGTGTATGGCTTGAATATGCAAATGCATAATTGTAGATGAGGATCAGTAATATGGTGCTAGACATTACTTCAATCCTTTGGATCTAACCCCATCTTTTCCTTCCTTGCAGGTTTTGGATCATACAAGAGGATACTAGATTGAACCCTGGGTCAACACTTCATTACTTCAGGCAATGTCTGGTACCTTCATTATTTGTGTTCATCCACTTATGTATGTTTGCATTCATTCATAATCTTCTGAAAGTTGGCTATGAGTGACCATATAGGACCATTCTTGATGTCTTTGGGTCATTTGATGAAAATATGTAAATTGGGACATCAATAATAAAATAGGGATATCTTCATAGGGATATATTAAGATTAATATCATAAGTAAAAATATTACATAGTGGCATTTAGATTAAGTATAATATGAATTCACATGGCTTTAATTATGATACACTTTTGAAATTATCACTCATTGGGCATTTGACAATTCAAGATATAAGTATCAGAATATAAACTATTGCAAAAGGAGGAAACCCATATGTATCTATCATCATTTAATACAAAATATAAAAGTATCCTAGAGACACAAAGTTTCTATTATAACAACCATCCTCTAATCCCATGGTGTACTAGTCTCAAGGTAAGAATAATTTACTTGAGCCATCATATAAGTATCATCCTAAAGTTTAAATAGACATTGACTATGGATATACAACACTAAGCCATAATAAATTATAGAGTTTCATTGCAATGTCTATATCCACTTACAATCATCCTACTACTTACACTACAATTTCTATGTCCACTTACAATAATAAATTACAGAGTTTCACTGCAATTTTTATGTCCACTGCCATTAAAATATATCACTCCTCCTATTATATAGGCATCCTTCTCATTAAGTGTTTCCATTAAAATATATAACTCTTGTTATATAATGTATATGGATACTTCTTTAAAATGCCATACTTGTTGCTCTTAAATATTATTACCATTTCACTCAAATTTACATGACATTAAAACCAAGCCCAAAATATATACATACATGTAAGTACAGGAGAAGCTAGATTCTGTAGCTATTGAAAAAAAAAAACTATACCAATAGCAGCTTACGAGAAACTATACTTCTGCTTACCACACCATACCTCAACATCATAATGCTTATCATTTTCAAGCTTGAGTGAAGCTTCGTACCACACACCATTTACAGATTTGTATGCAATGCTGATTTAGGCTGGAGGTAAACTACATGTGTCATGTAAACAACATGCTTGAATGCAATCTCTTTTGTGCATTTTCAAGAGTTTTCCCACCAATACAAGTGTAAATAATGCATTTAACGTAATCTATGAATAGTGCATGGTGTGAAGTCTCGTTGAAGCTTGAAATATATCCACTCCTCATGTTATTGTCAAAATTAAATTCAAATATTTCTCAAAACATTTATTCTTGTAGAATTAAGATATCCTTATCTCAATAATAAAATAATCTTCCATAATAGCTTTTGAATCACATTAACACACACCCATGTTCTGTAGCATAGTTTGTTTTAGAAGTGTATGGATGATGTCCCTATTTTGAAGTGTTTGATCATTTCTATTACCTTCAAGGCATTGTGTGAAGTGTTTGATCTCTCTTTATTTGTTTTATTGTGCATATACCTTCTTTGATCAACTCTGATATGCACAGGTGATGAACATTCATATTTTCCTAAGAAGTACTTTGAGCTTTCCTTCAACACATGTACTATTATGAAAATCATCACAAGTCCATTTGTTGTAGAAAAGCTCACAGTACACATGTCTAGATGACATTGTTTACATCTTAGCATTTGGAATGCTTGATGACCTGCGAGCTTTGAGAGCTAGGACATCATTGCTATTATCTTCAAGGTATTGTGTGAAGTGTTTGATCTCTCTTTATTTGTTTTTCTATTGATATTCAGTATGTGGTACTCCCTATTTATGATCATTTCATGAGGAAATGTCTTGATGGCTCATGGGCTGCAAGCTAGGGCATCATGCATTATTTATGAGCTCATTGTTTGAGCAACTCATGTCCCTATCTGATTGGCCAGTGCTCTATTTTTTATATTGAATTTACATCATATATTTAGTCTTAATAAATATCTTATAAAACAACATTAAACTAACTCAAAATACTTTGTCTTAATAAAATCTAAATAAAACAATATATTTAAACTCAATAAAATCTTATAAAACAACATATATTGTGTGAAGTGTTTGATCTCTCTTTATTTGTTTTGTTGTTGATATCTTATGATCCTTTCACAAGGAAATGTCTTGATGGCTCATGGGATACAAGCTAGGGCATCATACAATGTTCGTGAGCTCACTATTTAATACTGGCATTTTTTACTATTATACACCAAGTTTGCACCCTTGTTTCAAGCTCTCTTGGTCTTGATAACCTAGTATAACATGGGAATCATCTCTAGGTTGTGGGACCTATGCTAACTAAGATGAGACTGTTGACTACAACTGATTTAGAATCTGATTGAAGGATCTATGATTAAAGATCACTAAGGAGTTGATGATTAGATATGTAGTATGATTAAATTAGTATTATGTTGTCATTGATGTCAACTAGTTTGATAGTAATTATCTTGTAAGTTACTATACTGAGACATCTGAAGAAAGGTGAAAGAGATGAAGAACAAAGAAATCTACATGAGAAAAGATGTACATGATAGATGAGGATAAGGAACACATTGAGTAACTTGCTAATGAGTCTATGACTTGTTGGCATTGACTTTATTATGTTGCATTCATCTATAATGAAGTATAGAGCTGAAAGACACAAAGCAGTATTGTCGGTAAATGAAGCATTTCTAGTATACACCGACGGAGTGTAGTGTATACCAATCATAGTATTAACCAAGCAGTGTTCACTGATGCATTTATTTGTTAACTGAGAAGAATAGAATGTATTAAATGATTAGCTTAGCTGATAAGATTCATGAGCTGGCAAAGAGTATAACATCGAGGTAACAGATAAAGTTTGTTACATAAATCAACGACTGACAAAATTCAAGGAAGATCTAACTGAGAAAAGTGAAATGTTTTATTGACACAAGTACTGAGAAATTTTTAAGTGGCAAAATCTATGAATGTGATTAAGCGGAAAAATCTGATGGTGGAGAAGAAAATGATTTACTCATCTATATAAGAGAACAAAATTTATTTATGAAAAAAGCTGGAAGAAGAAGAAGAAGCTACAGGAATATCGCATGATCAAGGATTTCATGTATTCTAATCATACTGGTTAGTAAGAACCGAGCTGCAGAACCATTACCGAGCTACAAAGAACAATTATCGACGGACAGTAAGTTGATACAGTATTGAATCTGAAGTGAATTATTGATCAGAAGGATTTGTATGGACTAAATATTGACATATAATCTGCAATTGAAGTTGTATTAAGGTAGGTCATTTTACTATTACATATTTAACCATTGTATATAGACAAAATCTCTTAACTGAGTGGACTCTGAAAGTCTTATGATGTATCATTAATAGAATAAACATTGTTATCCTGTCAACCCCATAGTGAGTGCTGGTTGGACGATAACTTCTAGTCTAAAATCCTCTAAAAAGGTCACACTTGATAGTGTGTTTGTAACCTTTAATAGGGTTGGGTCTTAACCAACCTCACTTTAGAATAGTGAACAATTTTGGGTTGCAGCTCCAAGGTGGTTTTTCCCTTTATAGGTTTCCATGTTAAATCTCTTTTGTTATGTGTTGATTGTGATATTTGTTTGTTATCATACTTTACATGTTACATGTTAGATTTGATCGGTAAAAGCATAGACAGTGAGAATTATTATTGTTTGTCGATGAGCAGAAATTGAAGAAATTGTTTTGAATTATACATTTTGATTTGGGACACTGGATAACTAAATTTCCCCCCTCTCATTTATTCTAACAATTGGTATTAGAGCTCATTGGTTTCTTGGAATAGATTTTTAAGGACTTAAGCATAAAGGTCTCAAGATGTATAAGAGGGAAGTACCGAAACTGAACAAAGAGAACTTCATAGTATGGCAAAGCAGAATGAAGCTGCACATATCTAGAATTGGGAACTTTGCACTAGATCTGATGTAGAATGGCTACATACAACTGCCCATTGGTCCCTTAACTATTGATCGACTGAAGGACAAGCATGAACACAATGTAAATATGATGGAACTTGCTGCTGCCTGCACCGACACTGAATTTGAAGATATCAAGACATGCACAACTGCCAAAGGAATGTGGGATAAATTAGCACAAATATACAGTGGAGATTTGAATGTCGAAAGAGCCTGAGTTGAAAGTCTGAGAGGCAAATTTAATGATATGAGAATGAAAGAAGGTGAGAACATTGTACAATATTCAAATAGACTCAAAGAGGTGGTACATGCTATTAGAGCATTGGATGGAGTGATTGATGATGAAATAGTGATAAGAAAAATTCTCAGAACTTTGCTACCAGTTTATGCAATCAGGATTTCTGCAATTCATGAAACAAGAGCTACATCCAACCTTACTCTTAACACTTTGATTGGTAAACTTACAACCTTTGAATTAAAAAAATTTGATAATAGTGTTGTTTCTTTTGTTGAATCCACTTTCATGTCTTCTTTGAAGATTGGAAAGTCTAGCAGGAATAGTAAGAATTGTGATAGTGATGACAATACCAATGATGAACTTGATGAGCTTGAAGCACTTATGGCTAGAAGATTGCCCAAAGGAAAAGGAAGGTATAGAGGTAAGATACCTTTAGCATGCTTTAATTGTAAAGAAGTCAGTCACATCACTGCTAGATGTCCACAAAAGAAAGATGATGATAGATCCAAAGACCGATCTGAACGAAGCTATGGAAGAAGAGTCAACAGAGGCTACCGACACTACAATAGAGACAACCGAGATGAAAAAGGCAAAAAGGTATGTTACATAGCTGAAGATATTGAAACTGAATCTGATTCTGATGATGATATAGAAGGTGTATTTGTTTCTATGAAAGATGACTCAGAAGAGGAAGAGAAACAAGAAGAGACATCACTGATCTCTAAAGTAAGCAGAAATGATACATGGATCATAGACAACAGCTGTACACATCATATGACTGGTGATGTAGAGAATTTTGATCATCTTGTTGAATATAATGGAGGATCTATGAGAATGGGAAATGATGCACCTTGTATGGTAAGAGGTAAAGGCTCAATGATGATCAATGACAGACTACAATATGAAAATGCATACTGGGTAGATGGACTAAACTATAATTTGTTAAGTGTGGCTCAACTAAATAATTCAGGCCATCGATTGGCTTTTGAGAGAACAAAGGTGAAGATTTATAATGATGGAGGAAGACTTATCTAAACTGGTACACAATCCAGAGGTAATCTATTCTATCTTGATATGGATCAGTCTTCTTGTTTGCTAATAAAGGATGAAGATGCTTGGTTGTGGCACAAAAGGTTATGCCATGTGAACTTTGACAACATGATCAAGATTAGTAGAAAGAGAAGAGTTAGAGGATTTCCTAACTTGACAAAACCTGATTATGCCATCTGCCATGAATGTCAGAAAGGTAAGATGACTAAGTCTAGTTTTAAAAGCAAAGACTATTCAACAAAGAAGATACTTGAGTTGGTTCATACTAACCTATGTGGTCCTATGAGAACTCAAAGCTATTCTAGTGATAGATATTTTATTCTTTTTGCTGATGACTATACTAGATTGATGACTATTATGTTCTTGAAAGAGAAATTTGAAGCTTTCAAAATGTTTAAATGGTATAAAGCTAAGGTAGAGAAAGAAACTAGAAAATAAATAAAATGTTTAAGATCTGATAGAGGAGGTGAATTTATCTTTGATGAATTTACTAATTTTTGTAATGAGCATGGAATTAAAAGGTAGGTATCCACACTAAGGACACCTCAGCAAAATGGCATTGTTGAAAGAAGGAATAGGTCTATAATTGACTGTGCTAGAACATTGATGATACAAAAGAATGTTGCTCAGACATATTGGAGGGAAGTTGTTAGTACAGCTGTGTATGTTCTTAACAGAGTACAACTGAAGGACTCCAACTGAACACCTTATGAACTATGGTTTCGACACAAACCTACTGTAAGTTATTTCATAATTTTTGGAAGTAAATGCTTTATTTTGAAAGATGAGAGAAATGGAAAATTTGATTCTAAAGGAGATGAAGGGATATTTCTAGGATATTCCACTTCAAGTAAAGCATACAAATGTTTGAATAAGGCTACAAATAAGATAGTTGAAAGTACTAATGTTCGTGTTGATGAGTTTGATGACAAGTACATAGAGGAAAGTACAAAGGAACTAGAAGACTATGGTAGATTCACTTACATTAAACATCTAGAGTATTTACTGACATCATAGACTATGTCGACTGGTTAGTAGGGAAACAATGCAAGACAACAAGCAATAAAAAATGAGGACCAAGATGGAGCTACAGAGAAAGAAAATGACCTTGAGTGGGATGAACAAGAAAGGAGAAATCAAGTCTTGGATAGTTTTGTCAAAAGACATCATCCTGAGACACAAATCATTGGAGACAGACATGCCAGAATGCAAACTAGAAGCAAAACAAGACTTGAGGTACATGTTTAATTTGTGAATTTGAACCTAAAACTATGAAAGTTACATTATAAAATGAAGAATGGGTTAATGCAATGAAGGAGGAAATAGGGAAAATAGAAAAGAACAAAACTTGGTCCTTGGTACCCCGACCAAAAGATAAAAATGTTATCAGTACTAAGTGGATATACAGGAATAAATTAAATGAAAATGGTGAAGTCACAAAAAATAAAGCTAGATTAGTATGCAAAGGATATGCATAGGAAGAAGGCATTGACTATGGTGAGACATTTGCACCTATTGCTAGATTAGAAGGAGTTAGAATGCTACTTGCATATGCTACACATAAGAAATTCAAAGTCTATCAAATGGATGTGAAGTCAGAATTTTTGAATGGTATACTTGAAGAAGAAGTCTACATGGAACAACCTAAAGGATTTGTTGATCCTAACAATAAAGACATGATATATAGATTACATAAAGCAAGCACCGAGAGCATGGTATGAAAGACTGCATACTTACTTGTTAAGTAGAGGATTTGTTAGAACAAGTGAAAACAACAATTTGTATTTGAAAGGTGAAACTGATGATACTATTATTATTACTGAAATATTTGTTGATGACATTATTTTTGGAGGTTCAGATATTGTATACAAGGAATTTTCTGATGAAATGCAAAAGGAATTTAAAATGTCTATGTTTGTAGAGATTAAGTTCTTTCTTGGGCTATAAGTGATTCAACAGAGTGATGGAATATTCATCACACAATCTAAATACATAAAGGAAGTACTGAAGACATTTGGCATGTAAGATGCTAAACTTATAGGAACACTGATGGCTACTGGATGCAAATTGAAAAAGGAAGATGAAACTACCGAGGTAAAATAAACACTTTACCGATCCATGATTGGTAAGTTAATGTACGTAGTTCACAGTAGACCAGATATAGCACATGGTGTAGGAATTGTTACAAGATGTTTTGCTAATCCTAGAGAATCACACATGATAGCTACAAAAAGGATCTTAAGATACTTGAAGAAAATAGAGAATTATGGATTATGGTATCCTAAGAAAGGGAAGTTTGAACTGAAAATTTACACCAATGCTGATTGGGCTGGAAATGTAGATGATAGAAAAAGCACCACTAGAGGAGCATTTTTCTTTGGTGAAAGACTTGTAACCTGGACAAGTAAAAAGAAAGCTTGTATTTCTCAGTCTACAGCTGAAGTAGAATATGTTCCTACTTCTACTAACTATTCAAACATTTCCTATATCAAACAAGTGTTGGAAGGATTGAATAAGGTAATCACTGACCCGGTGATTATATACTGTGACAACACTAGTGCTATTAATATTTCAAAAAATCTTGTGATGCACTCTAAGACAAAGCATATATCTATTAAGTATCATTACTTAAGAGAACAAGTACAAGAGAAGCAAGTAAAGTTAGAATTTTTTACATCCAAAGAACAACTTGCAGATATTTTTACAAAGCCCCTACCAAAGGACACATTTGAATACTTGAGGGCTAGACTTGGGGTCTATCCCTTGTCTATCGGTCACTAAGGTGATCTAGTTGTTGCATCAGCCTACTTTTATCAGAAGATCGTTCATGTTGATGCAGCATAGTTCACACTTTGAATCATGTTCAAGGTTGTGATTAAGTTTGGGAACTTGAACCGATGAGATATCAGTATACAAAGATACAGAGGAAGTACTAGACACCACAAAGAGTTACTTGGCTACTACAGAGATAATTGTTTATTTATTTCTTTGGCATTGCCGTCAAAGGGAGAGATGAACAATATGAAAAGAATGTAAAACTATAAAAGGGAGAGATGAATAATATGAAAGACGTTGAAAGGTTTGAAACAAGTACTGATGAGAATTATCTAAGGGAAAGACAATCTGAATGAGACATAATATGGAAGATCAGTTACAGAGAACAGAAGCAGGAACATGAGAACTGAAAAGATCACAACTGTAGAATGGTAAAGCTTTATTATTTAATGCTAGTTTAGTAATGTAGTGATTAAACATATTAAGTCTATTCGACTTACATCATTTGTTCACAAAGTTTTAGAATGTATTTTTGGTATGTGTATGGTACATTTCATATTACTTAAGTTGCCATCAATGCCAAAGGGAGAGATTGTTGACTACAACTATTTTGGAATATGATTGAAGGATCTATGATTAAAGATCACTGAGGAGTTGATGATTAGATATGTAATATGATTAAATCTGTATTATGTTGTCATTGATGTCAACTAGTTTGATAGTACTTATCTTGTAAATTACTATACCGAGACATCTAAAGAAAGGTAAAAGAGATGGAGAACAAAGAAATCTACATGAGAAAAGATGTACATGACAGATGAGGATAAGGAACACATTGATTAACTTGCTGATGAGTCTATGACTTGTTGGTATTGACTTTATTATGTTGCATTCATCTATAATGAAGTATAGAGCTGAAAGACACAAAGCAATGTTGTCAGTAAATGAAGCATTTCTAGTATACACCAATGAAGTGTAGTGTATACCAATTGCAGTATTAATCAAGCAGTGTTCAAAGATGCATTTCTTTGTTAACCAATCAGAACATAATGTATTAAATGATTAGCTTAGTTGATAAGATTGATGAGCTGGAAAAGAGTATAACATCGAGGTAACAGATAAAGTTTGTTATGCAAATCAATGACTAACAAAACTCAAGGAAGATCTAACAGAGCAACGCGAAACATGTTATTGACACAAGTACTGAGAAAGTTTTAAGTGGAAAAATCTATGAATGTGATTAAGTAGAAAAATTTGATGGTGGAGAAGAAAATGATTTACTCATCTATATAAGAGAACATAATTTATTTATGAAAAAAGCTAGAAGAAGAAGAAGTTTTAGGAATATCGCATGAAAAAGGATTTCATGTATTCTAACCATACTAGTTAGTAAGAACCGAGCTATAGAACCATTACCGAGCTACAAAGAACAATTATCGACGGATAGTAAGTTGATATAGTATTGAATCTAAAGTGAATTATTGATTAGAAGGATTTGTATGGACTAAATATTGATCTATAATCTGCAATTGAAGTTGTATTAAGGTAGATCATTTTACTGTTACATATTTAACCATTGTATATAGACAAAATCTCTTAACTGAGTAGACTCTAAAATTCTTATGATGTATCATTCATAGAATGAACATTTTTATCCTATCAACCCCATAGTGAGTGCTGGTTGGATGATAACTTCTAGTCTAAAATCCTTTAACAAGGTCACACCTGACAGTGTGTTTGTAACCTTTAATAGGGTTGGGTCTTAACCGATCTCACTTCAGAAGAGTGAACAATTTTGGGTTGCTAGTCCTAGGTTGGTTTTCCCTTTATGGGGTGTCCATGTTAAATCTCATGTGTTATGTGTTGACTGTGATATTTGTTTGTTATCATACTTTACATGTTACATGTTAGATTTGATCGGTAAACTATTTTAGCATTAGACTAGTAATCGGTAAAAGCACAGATAGTGAGAATTATTATTGTTTACCGATGAGTAGAAATTGAAGAAATTGTTTTGAATTATACATTTTGATTTGGGACACTGGATAACTAATTCACCCCCCTCTCATTTATTCTAACAGAGACTTCCAGGTTCTAGGCTAGTTCCTCTTGGATAATCACCTTAATTTTCTTCTTGACAGGAAAGTAAATTCTTGAGGGGAAAAGGGATAGAAGGAATGCATGAAAGGGAAATGACTGAAAGCAAACTACCTACTAGGTGATATACCAAAATGAGTTGAACATAATATATTGACTAACCTAGTATGAAAACTCTCAAATCTAATAGAACACAATCTTTCTAAACAAGCTTGCATAAGTGTTTCATAGATGGGTCTGAGCAAAAGATATAGACTGTGACATGCAAGCAAACATTCTCTTCAACAAAAGGGTATAGGAATGAGACAGAATGATAGGGGGCTAAAGTATACCCACAAACTCACTCAAATCAAATCAGACATAGTAGTACACAAATAAGCTGAAAGAAAGAAGGGCCCTAGAAATCCAAGATTTCTCTAACAAAGCTAGTACATCATATTCAATAAGAGAAATGTAGACAAGGAAAAGACCAGAGGGTAGAACAAATGCCATGGATAGCCTCTATTGAGTCTGAGATTTCAATGAAAGATCACAAACTATAAAAGTCAGATGGTAGAAATAATGCCACAGATAACTCCTAGAAAGAGAAAACACTTTTTACAAAATGTAAACTCTTCCTTCAAAAAGCTCCAAAAAAATATTATATACATCTCCTCCAATGCACGCAGGTAGGAGCAAAAAACCTAATTAGGGTTACACATATTTTCATAAAATAATAAAAACCCTAATTCTATCAATTCTAATCATAAATGTCCATGAAAATATCTCAACTGATCAGATATCATGTTTGCGTGCAAGTCCATCCCATCTCTCTGCAAGTTGAAAACCTCACGCCACAACCATGACCCTGTCTCTACTAAATTGAGTCTATCATGAATGCTCAAATCTGATCCTTATAGATATTCATATTTTTTCAAGTAAAGAAGGCCAAAGGTGGCACCAACCTTTAATGCTTCTTCTATACAAGAAGATTGACATGGTACCCTAAGAAATTAGGAAGTGGTGGCCATCAAATATTCTTCATCATCCTCCCAACTGCAACTATCCTAAAAACAAATTTTGAGCTACCCGCAGCCACATTCGACCAACAAAAAGAAACTAGCAAGAAAAAAAATATTTAAATTTTGAAAACAACGGCTAGCTGATCCAATTTAAAACATGGTCATTAATATCAATCTTTCCTGGTAGATGACTGATCTAGATCACCTTTGTAATAGTCACAAGCCCCTTTGAAAAGTCAAAAGGCACATCACCAGTCAGAACCAATGAGAAGTGAACACTTCGACATGACTGGCACCTCAGACCCATGACCCACTAAGATTTTCATCGAACGGTTGTCACTATACCATGATGCTAAACATCATGCATCTTATCGGAGTGGTATAACAACAACCGCGAGATCATACCACCACTTAACCATCAGGAAAGACAAGTCCCACCTGACAGAGCCCTGGTGATAAAGTAGAATCAATGGTTGGTGTATGATCACAATGGCTAAGAGATTCCATGCAATCATGCGATAGCCGTTAGATCAAAAGTTGAGATAGCGCACTGGGCCCACCCTGCTAAACCTCCACATCACTAGCCTTCAACCAATCAGAAGCAAACACCTCAGACTACGTGGCAGTGGACCCACTAGCATAGAAGCATTGCATTATGATGAAGATCAATGGTCATCATTACATCATGATGTTAACCTTCAAGCACATCTCCTCAGTAGTATAGCAACAATCGTTGATCATCCCTGAACTTTAACTGCAAGGAAATCGAGACCACCAAACAAACTGTAACCGCTCGCCAGATTGCAGGATGCTAAGAACCAAACTGCCAAGAATCAGAGAACTTGTAAACACATTTGCTTAGTTGCTGAATGAAAATGGAATGTACTTTCCAATTGGAAGATCTTGTGAGAAAAGGGTAGTCATGAAATTGGGAGAAGCAAAAGAATATTCCATCGGGTCTTAGAGATTTCATGACCAATCTGAGCCTATAAAGCGCACATGAGAAATATAGTGATTTAAGTGGCCGAAAAAGGTGACAGCAAAATAGAAAGGGCCAAAGGGTTTTTTAGGGTTTAAGGCACCAATAGTCACATTTTCAAATTTAAACCTGCAGACCAGGGAGTTAAACAATTTGTAGAGACCAGAAGAAAAGATAGAAGACCATGAAAATTTCTCAAGGTGTTCAACAAGATTTGCAGAATATTGTATGGATCCCAGCCTATGGCCAAATTTGTATGGAAACAAGAAATTTTGAGCAACATTTTGGCGATTTCTGTTGGATGTCAGCCTACTAGACATTGATCAGTGGCCTTGAGAAATCCATTGGGCGTGGATTCATCTCTGAGATATAAAACTTTTTTAATAGAGAGAGACCTGGAATTGAAGGACAAGAATGTGCATCGGCACTTCTTGGAAAGTAGG
This sequence comes from Chamaecyparis obtusa, assembly GCA_027943335.1. Taxonomy (NCBI): domain Eukaryota; kingdom Viridiplantae; phylum Streptophyta; class Pinopsida; order Cupressales; family Cupressaceae; genus Chamaecyparis; species Chamaecyparis obtusa. Next base: position 36,023 of record BSBK01013562.1, on the reverse strand, counting down.
AAAAACTAACCTAGAAAGTAGGGATGGAAAATAGGAAACATATTTATAGATATTTACAAGGAAGGATTGACCTCGAAGAAAGGCTTCAAGTGGAATCCATTAACTGATATAGGTAGGGCATCTCCTTCAATAGTTGATAGCTATAAAGCATTAGGCCCCCTACATTCTGTAATCACAAATGGTCCACCCCAGAGAGAATCAAACTTTGTATGTCTGCTAGGCTTTGATTTGAATTCATCCCACTTGAGAACTACATCTTCAACTTTGAAGTCTCTAGCCCTGGCTCTTTTGTCGAAACTTCTCTTTGTTTGAACCTAATGGAACTCCATATCTTTCATGGATTTTTCTCTGAGTTCTTCCAACTCCATGAGCTGAGAATACCTAATTTGTAAGGGATCTCCTTCTTCAAATAGGGCATATTGAGTGGCCAAGTGCAAAGCTGGCAATTCAGTTGAAATGGGCAACTTAGCCTCTCTACCATATACTAACACATAAGGAGAATTTCCAATGATCTTCTTTGGGGTAATCCTGTCTAACCATAAGGTAGACTTCAACTTAGTATGCCAATCCCTTTGATTATCCTGTAGAGTTTTCTTGATTATCCTAATCAAGTTCTTATTAGCTAATTCTACCAAACCATTGCCTTAAGGGTAGTAATTTGAACTTGTACTTAGATAAATGCCATTTCTAATTACCCATTCTAAGACTTTAAGGCCTGTGAATGCCTATGCATTATCTGATATTATGGAGTCTGGAGTGTCAAATCTATGGATTATATCATCATAAAAACTCAAAACAACACTCTCATTTGATTCTTTCAAGGCAACTACCTCTGTCCATCTAGTGAAATAATCAGTTGCAATGATTATCCACTTGTGTCCTACACTAGATGGAGGATTAATCATACCAATAAAGTCTATGCCCCATCTCATGAATGGTTTCTCTATTCTGATTGGTTGAAGGGGTAGAGCTGCAATCCTTTCTTTTCCTACAAACATAACACATTTGATGCATTTTCTCACATAATCATGACTATCCCTAAAGATAGATGGCCAATAATATCCAGCCCTCATGATTTTAAAAGCAGTAGTCCTAGGATAAAAGTGACCTCCAGAAGGTCCATCATGAAATTCAAATAGGACATCAGCTATCTTTTCTGAATCAATACATCTCAAAAGGACACCATTGTGATCCTTTCTAAAAAGAACCTCATCTTTTAGCACAAAGGGGATAGATTGTAACCTATAATATCTTCTTTTTGTTAAATCTAGGCCTGTAGGACATTGTCCTATATTTGAGTAATGAATCATGTTAGCCAACCAACCTGATGCCTTGGCATGTTCCTCTATAGAATGCACAACCAGAGATGCATTTGCTTGTTCTAATTTCTTTGAACTTTCATCCTCTACCAAATGCTCACAAAGACCTCTTCCTCTAACTAACTTGGTGGTTTGGATATCAATGTCATATTCCATTACTTTGGTAATCCAACTAGCTCTTTTCTCATTTAGGTCCTTGGAAAGAAAATATTCTTTAACACTTGGATGAGTAACCTTCAAGTGTACCTTGCTATGGGTCAATAGATATCTAAAACTTTTAAGACTTTTTACCATAGCAAGTACATTTTTTTCTGCAAAAGAGTATCTTTGTTCATACTCCTCTAAACCTTTGCTGAAGAAAGCAATAGGCTACTCCAACCCTTCTGAATTTTCTTGAGTCAGCATAGTAGATATAGTATCATGACCTCCATAAGCATAAAGGATAAAATCATTACTAAAATTTGGGTTTAATAGAGCAGAAGCTTTTGTCAAGGCTTCTTTGATAGCTTGGAAATTAGCTCTCCCTTCTTTATTCTAGCTGAAGGCTGAACTCTTCTTTAAAATGGTTGTTAAAGGCTTCAATAAATCTACAATATTAGGCAATAAATGCCTAACAAAATTAATCCTCCCTATGAAAGATTGGAGACTTTTCTTATGATGTGGAAATGGTAGCTCTAGGATGGCTACAATCCTCTCAGGGTCTACCATAATTCCTTTCTTGGATACTATATATCCTAACAATTTTCCTTCATTAATTGCAAACACACATTTCTTGGGATTAAGAGATATCCCAAACCCTCTACATCTTTCAAAGATTTTCCTCAGATGTTTGATATGATCTACTACATGTTTAGAGTAGACAGTTATGTCATCTAAGTAGACTAGTACAAACTTGTACATGAGGCTTTTAAAGGCCATATCCATTACCTTTTGAAAAGTAGTAGCTACATTTGACAAACCAAAGGGTATCTTTTGATAAGCCATGGTTCCCCATTTGGTTGTAAATGCAGTCTTATATTGATCCTCTTCATTGACTGGGATCTGATTATATCCTGAATAGCCATCCAATAATGAAAATCTTTCAGATCCAGAGACACATTGTAAGATTTATTCCATAGAGGGTAATGGATGATGATCTTTTAGAGAGGCCCTGTTAAGATCCTTGAAATCAACACATAACCTCAACTCCCCATTCTTCTTCCTTATAGGAACAAGGTTGGAAACCCAACTAGTATGCTTGATGGGGTAGATGATACAACTTTCTATTAATTTGAGCACCTCTTTATGCATAAGTGGCTCAAGCTTTGGATTAATAGACCTTTTCTTTTGCCTCACTGGTTTGGCATCAGCCTCTAGTTTAATAGTGTGCTGAGCAAGGGCTAGATTAAAACCTTTAAGGTCTTCATATTGCCATGCAAAAACATCACTAAATTCTTTGAATAATTGGGTACAAGCCTACTTTTCTAAATTAGTGTTTACTTTTCCAAATTGTAAGCTTTTACCTGGTTCCAACTATAATTCAACACAGTGATCTTGTTGAACTATTAGGCCATTTTCCATTCTTGACTTCATCATCCTTGTTGAAGATAGTCTCTAAGGTGACAAGACCTCTAGGCATCTTATTAGACTTGAGTTGTATTACTTGGTCACCATAATTTTGTAATAGTCTATCTTGGTTATTCTCTGAGAAGACATCCTCTTCAAACAAGAATTGCAAAATTTGCTCATCATTGTTGGACACTTGCCAATTAGTATCATTATCAGGGATAGAAGGTCTAATAATGACTTTGATATGCTATTGGGTCTCCTCCTTTGAAATACTATTAGGAATGTCATATTGAGACCCAATAACAGCTAATCTATCTGTATTTTGATTTAGCTTCTTAGGGATGGCAACAATATTGAAAGCACAAAAGTCTTCAATTACATCCCAAACTCTATGCTTGTATGCTTTTAAGGTGTCATTCTTAGTTGCACTTATCCCTCTCACTTGGCTGACTACTAACTCACTGTCACCATAAAATTTTAAGGCCTTAAGCCCTCTTTTTTTAGCCTATTCCAGTCCATTCACAAGACTTTCATACTCTGCAGTGTTGCTAGTGCAGGAGAAATTGAATCTGAAGGCTGTATAGTGTATGCACCCTAAAATGGTTGCCTAGACTTTGGGACCCCATTCAACAATTTATCAAATCCCTGAATCAATATTTTAAAAAATCAGCATTTTTCAATTATATCAATTTCCTTGATCAAATCCTATTTTATCATTTTTCGATTATTTGCATTGGCCTAACCATTTTATCCTAAAGTCTTTATTTATTTAAAAGGAATATTTCCTCCCCTTTTAATAAATAAAAAGCCCCCACTTTTCCTCTTATCCTAAGTTGCACAAACAAAGCATTATTTTTATCTTATAAAAAGAGAAAAAGCACATTTTGTCTTATATGGACACAAAAGTCAACTCTTATTTTCTCATTGGAGGATATTTGTGCACATGGATTGCTCTTCTTTGATGCTCCACCATTGATTAAATCTTTTGCCTCTTAATCTCCATGGTTCATTCTTTTTTATTTCTTATAAAAGAAGAGCTCTCTTCCTCATTTCATATGCAATTTTTAATACTAATGTTATGCTGTAGGTTTTCTAGGTCATTTGGAGCTCTTTGAAGACATTATTGCATTCAAGCTTTGAAGACATTGTTATTGCATTTTATTTAGTTTGCTTTCATAGTTGCATAATCATGGCATTTTTAGTATAGATTTCCTTTATGCAATAGATTAATCTCACATAGTTTAATTAGGAGGGATTGTAAGACTTGTACTTTCCTTTCATAGTCTAGTTTGCACTTTCCTTTCATAGATTAGATTTCCTTTCAAGCATTGCATTGTTATCATTTAGTTTAGCTTGCATTTTCATTTTTAGTTTGCTTGCATTGCATTGCATTTCATCTTGATTTCATTGGGGATATTGGCACTCTTGCCCTTTTCTTCACTTGAATCTCTCATTGTGTGGTTGACTAGCAAGGTCATTAGCTTCATAGCTCTAGCTGAGAGCAATTTTACAATCTTCCAACTCCATACATAGAGAGCTATGGATTGATTTGTGAGGGCTCATTCTTGAGTTTCCTTGCATGTAAGGATTCATAGAAGTGTGGTCACTTTTTCACCATACATTTTTGGCACTCACTGTGGGGTAACCCACCTCTTGCATGCTGATTTTGATTATTTTTGGACCTAACCCTTGTGCAGATTTGTTTGGAGAAGGAAAACCCTAGATTTGAAAGATTTGATCATATCTCTCAAACCGCTTGATGTTTTGGTCTAAAATTGTTTTTTCAAGTTGGTGACATATTAGAGAAACTTTAGTAAAAAATTCAGATTTTTTGGAGCTAATTTGTATTTTTTATGATTTTTTCTTTTTTTTTTTCATAAAAAAATTGATTTTTAACGCAAATCAGCATATTTTTCAAAAACATTTACATTTCTGGAATGGTCTTGAAATTATATAGGGGGTATATTCATTGTGTTTTTAATTTAGAGGTCATATCATAGCTCATTTGGTCAATTTATAAAATCTGGTCTATTTTAAGAAAATGGCTCTATAAGGCACAAATGAAAAGATCTTGTTGAAATTTTGATAGTTTTTGGAAAGCTCTCTATTTTTTGATAGAGGTCTCTTTTCTACATTTTGGGTTTAGGGTCCGAATTCATGTGGTATAAGTCCAATCTTGTTGACAAGGTCAAAAATCAAAATTAAAAAAAAAAGGTATTTGATGATTAGCATGCACTTGTTTTTCACATGGATCAATGCATGATGTGAGTTGTCATTTGGATTAGTTGCTGGTTATTATTTCTCCTAAAAATTGATTTTCAGATCTAACCACCTTAGGGTTAGCATAAGTTGAGTATACATTGCATATCTTGTTTGCTTGTCTTGTTCATTGGAAGGTTCATAGCTTGCTTTCATGGAGATGCTTAACAAAAAAATAAAAATGAGGTAAAATATACTAAGCATGTTGATTTGGACTTGAGGTATTTTTTTACATCTCTACAACATTTGGATTTTGGAAATAAGAATGAACCTCTCATGTGTTTGGCTTGAGTGTTTACATGCTTTCATAGAACACATTTCAATTGATGCTCTTAATGGGAAATCAATGAACATAGATTTGTTTTCATACAAGTGTGTGTAAGTGAATGCTTGTGTTTACACCTTAAGTAATTCTTGGTTCCAATATCAAAAATCTCATTGAGTAATTTAGGGCATGGATTCATTCCTTGTTTACATGAATAGTTAAATGCACCACTTTGTGGACTCACTTCATGTTTACTTGGAAAGTTAAATATTCTATGGTTCAAACCCTTTTGCATTTGTGAATAGTATTGATAAGCAACTTTAGAGTACTTTTGATTGATCTTGTTAGCTGAATTGGGTGTTGGACTCGCTTATTTTGTAATACCCCTCTAACCCTAATATAATTTTTGTGTTTTTGAATGAATTAAGATCTTTCAATATTTTCTTATAGCTTAAGTTGTACATGATACTTGTTCGATCTATTCCTATAGTTTCTTTATAATAATTTCATAAGCTAGTACTCAACGATTCTAATATCAGACATACTATCTAAAGGTATCATTTTTGTATGTATTTATCTCCATGTATGTATTGAGTACCTTCAAGACCTTTATGAACCTAGTTAGGATCTTATATGATATGTACTTGATAGATATATATAAGTGGTTATTTATATTTTCTTCTATTAAGGTTACTTTGGATGAATCTTGTATCTCACTTGATGATTTGATTATGTTGATTTATTATTAGTATTGATAAGAGACTAACACAATGCTTGAGATTCTAACCTTCGTTATGATGATGCTACATGCTTTGAGTGTATATATATACATGATGTGTTATCATGACTCAAGATGAAGTCATAGTTACTCACATAGCTGAGGTCCACATGATGTATCAATCCCGGTCATCTGTCTGCAATATTTTCTTTTATATGTATATCTGTGCATATGTATTTCTTCTTTGTGATGCAAGCTTGTAGGTACCGGGCATCGACTTCACCTAGCTTCACATGTCTGAGCATGCCCTCAAATCCTCGATGGTTGTTGTTATGGAGATAGTACTAAGGCCCCTACATGAGTCTTCCTTTGTCATTATTCCAATTTGGGAATATTACGGTTCCTTCTTTGTCAGTCAACCTTTGGGTCAAAAACCCAGATCCAACATGCCCAGTTGGGCATGGTTGTAGTTAGTGCCTTGTGGCCACTTGAATTCATTTGGTTGTATGATTTGTTTACTCATTTTATTTATTTCTCCTTCTTGGTATGATTCTTAGTTAATCTTTCTATGTTGTGTTTCAGGAGTTTGGCTTGACTTTCCTTGTTGACTTTGGTTGATCTTGTTTGATCTTATGGTTATCTTGATATGTTTCATAGATGATTTGTATGACCTCTTTGGATGATTAGATTTATTTTCAGGCATGTGATTTTATTCTACCTCAGTGATTATATCCTATAGTAATTATAAATAGGTAATAATATTGTGATCTATTACTTCATAATCTTATAGATTATAGTGTTTGGTATTTGGCATATATATATATATATATATGGGTGCACACATATATGTATTTATATATATATATAATTTATATGTGATTATATGTTAATTATTGTAGATATTGTTGATGGTGTATATTTTGGGATTAATGTAAAGTATAATATTATTAATAATTAAATATTAAATAATGTGAGATATATTATTCCTAATTGTTAATTATTAATAATGAGGATAGGTTATATATATAGATATTGATGTAATTAATGATGGCATATGCATATATTTTAGGATAATATTACATATGTCTATGAATGAATACAAATAATCTTTTATTGTATATTTGAGTAATATAGTTGTATGATATTAAGTTATTTTATAATACCCTTTAGTTAAGAGTTAGTTGGGAGTTGGCTACTTTTCCTCTCAACCTTTGGAAATCTATTTATATGCACTACTTTCTCATTTGAAGAGAGGATATTTTAGGGCTGAAGCATTGAGGAGAGGATGGCCTTACTTTTTATGGAGATTTTGGAGAGAAAACTTAGAGATGTGAGGGAGAGTTTGTAAGCATATGTCTTTAAAAATTTTTGGTTATCTTTGCTTTGGGGAGAGAGACATTTTTGTGAGAATTTTAGTAGTTGAGAGAGGGATTCTTTGCTTTGGAATTATTTCTTTCTTTCATGGAGATTTCTGAAAGTGGATAGGGTTTGAAGGATGCATCTCAAGTTTGGATTTGTCTTCTCTTTTGTTTCCTTCCTTCTTCGATTCAACCTTCGTAGGACATGAGGTATGGATTGAATATTTTAGTTACTTTATGTCTCTGATAGATTATGGATCTATTTATATATTATCATTATTTATTATATCTTTACTTTTAATTTCTATGGTTATTTTAAAGTTTTGAGTTTTTGTTTGTAAGAATTGGCATGTGTTTTCCTAGGGTTTTTAGCAACCCATTTTTGGAGATCTATTATTATAATAATTTAAATTGCATATATGGTTTTAATAAATTGATTTTATGGAAGTAAAATTCATAGATCTAAAATGGGTATCTCTTTGATTTTATTTTTAGGGTCGAATTAATGCCTTATTTTTGACATTTTGGCAGACTATGCCTGTCCATTCTTGATTCTGAATTTTCTATCAAATGTATTTGTATGCTACAGGCTGATATGATCATATAAAAGTCTAAATTTGATAACATAGATTCTCCTAAGTCTTATATTTTATTTTCAATTGGTTTGGTGAATTTTAATTATGTTTTATGAAAATTACAACCATTTTAGTGAAGGCAGGTCTGAACCCTAACCAAAATTTTTTGTTTTAAACCAGAAGTCATAACTTTCTTTCCCACCATTGGATCTTCCTAAAAATAAAATTGAGAGTCCATAATTATGTTATCTAAATCTCCACTGAAGCTATTTCTTTTATTATTATTTTTTTGGAAGATATGGATGATTTTTCTATGATGACTATTATTTGCATTTAATCCTTGCTTGAAATAATTCAGTTTAAGAACATCATTAAGTTTTAAGGTTTTGTATAGTTACCAAAGGCTATTAGAAATTTTTTTTAGTTAATTTGATCTATTTATACTCTAAATATGTTTATAATATCACTTGGATGTCTTCTTATATGTTTGGAACATTCTGAATGCCATATTGGGTTTAGGGTTGTCAAGTGGACTAGGGACAACATATGTTTTCCTAAACTCAATCAAATGTTGTTATGGAATTGATATGAATTCTTGATGATGAATATATTATGTTATTATGATTTTTATATGTATGTTAGGGAGCCTAAGTACACTAGGTGAGTGGCTCATAGTGAGGGGTCGAGGCCCTAAGTGGCTAGTACCAGGATAACCTACTATGAGTTATTTAATCAAGTGATAACCTAAATAAATGAATTGGGAATGGGAGATTATTGGAATGGGAAATTACACACTAATCAAGATTAATTGTGCCTCACCCATGCCTTTAGTGCTAGTAAAGACTAAGGATGGGAGTGGGAGAAGGTACCTATGTGTAGGTACGACTGAATGACCTTGTCTATACGAGAGGCATTTGGTTCCACATGTGCCTACTTGGGGGCCGGGGCCAAGAGTGGCTAGTACCAGGACAACCCAAGGGGTGAGAGCTATGCAATGACACTCACCTAGCTTGTAGCTTAGAGTCTCTACCAAATTTGATCATGCCTCTAGTAGTCCTTGTGGTCTTCTTGTCTTTTCTTTTGTGTTGTGACTTTGGGGAAATTTTATCACCACCTTAGGAATTTCCTAGTTGTTACCTCTTGTATGGGCCTTTGGTTCTATCTCCTATCTCAGGGGAGTGGGCCTATTGGTTCCACATGGTTGGGTGGTTAATATTTATATCGAGGTATTGATCGTGATTCTTTGGATGATCCTAGCACATATTCCTTTCCAGATCTGTAGTTGAAGATTTCTTATTGGATATTTTAATATGTTGAGATGTACTTATGTATTTGTATTCATTTAATTTTTTTTATGTCCTAAAAAGAGTCTTGTAGTATTGATGTAATCTCAATTCAAAGCAATGCATAAGGGAATGGGTAGTTCTAGGTAAAAGAAAGGGAAAAGAAGGTGGAATATTGGACATGTTACTAGCATTAAAAGAAAGTGTTTATGTTATTTCTCCTATCCTCTTATGTTGTCCACGTGTAAAGGAAATAATCTTAAATATAGTTATATATAATGATGTATCACAACAATAATGTATTCTCTCTTGATGAAAGAATCCAAGGAAATTATTGAGAAATGATAGATTGGTGATTGGAATTATTAACAATGAATGGTTATGAAACGATGCAATAAAATAGTAATTTGATTTTAATGTTAATACTTGGTTCATGTTAATGAAGTACCTAGGATGATGCCTACCTTAATGAATATTAATCTCTTACCTAAATTATTAGAGAAAAGTGATATAAAGGATAGTAGATGTAGATGAAATCAATATGAATTTATGGAATGAGTTGATAAAAGGAATAATGATGTTGGATGATTAACTTATGTTTAATAAAAGAAATAAGTTAGGGACATTTAACTTGATGCATTAAAATGAACGTAGAGCTTTTAAGCTCATGATTCCATGAATATCTTATGCATGTAAATGGTTTATATGATGTTGCTTTAGTAGTGACGTGAGGGGACCTGTGAGGACTTAAGTTGTATAAATATTACATTCAAGTAGTAGAAAATTATTTCTTCTTTTAGAAATATGAAGTGTAATGATGAATATTATTCTAGTTAAAATTAAAAAAAAAAAAATTTATTACTTGCATTTTATAGAGGTTTATGTCTTGTCCTCTTGGGTTTCCTGGTGGGGCGTTACATATTTCTAATCACCCCTTATTTCTACCCTTTGGATGCAAGGTCAAAATTCATACATAAGGGAGGGGTCTACTTGAAAAGAGCATTAAGTGTTCCACGAAGTTTCTCCCTTTTTATACTTTCTTGATCTCATTAGTTTTCTAAGGTGTGGACTCGCTTTGAGTTTGTGTGAGGAGTTAAATGTTCCACTTTTGGACTCACTTTAAGTTTCTATGAGGAGTTAAATGTTCCACCTTGTGGACTCACTTCACACTCACTTGAAGAGTTAAATGTTCCACTTTTTGGACTCATTTCACATTTACTTGGCGAGTTAAGTGTTCCACTTTTAGTGCTTTAAATAATTTTGATAGTGAATTGCTTGATTTTTATTTTTTAGAAGGCCTTCTTGAGGACACATCACCTCAAGGGATGACCTTAACTCATCTTTCGGTGGAGTATAAATGGTGGGTGGTGAATCCAAAGACACCTCTCTTTGGAATGAGTTAGATTTCACTCTTGGCTAATTCTCAAAGAACTTTATACCTTTGAGAAGTGAAGGAGGAGATTTGGGTTACCGTCTCCCCCCGGCTGTGTGATTTTGGATTCTTCTCATCTACGGATTTGGGCCTCATGTACCTTGTGTATATCAAGGAATCCTTTTAGAAAGCCATGTATATTCTTGTAGATAGCTTGTTAAGGTTTTTTTGTGTTCTATGTGCCTGTTAAATTTTTTTAAGAATATACACAAGTTCATAGGGAGTGGAATACTAAGTCACTATCTCTGTTCATGTGCAAGGTTGCTTTTTCCCTTTCCCATTTTTTGAAGACTATTTTCTTGCATTCCCTGATTGTTGTTCTATGTGCTTGATCATCATTATGAAATCTTTTGAAAAATCTGATTGGAATATTGAAACTGAGTTCTGTCCTAGCGGGTTCTCCTTAGAAGCTTGGTCTTCCTTCATCAGTCCTGGTCAAATCTTATGTGATATGACATGTTGCTCAACATCCAAATGAACTTAAATGATATCAATTTACACAAAATGGCTCTTGGTCTTCTTTCTTCCACATCTCTCATATCTTCCTAGTCTCCCATTTTCATCATTTCTCTTCTTCCTAAACTCTTTGCATCTTCTTGATTATTTTCCTCTTATTATCTAGTCTACCTTCTTCTATTCATCTCTTTTGTCACTTTCATGATTGATTCCTCCTCTTCTAGAATCATGAGTTTCAACTATCTTTCTATAGAACCTCTCTTGAAAATGGATGATCTTGATCTCCTTGCTCAGTTTGAAAAATATCATTCTTCCAACAGTTTCATTGATGATAAATTTATGACAAAAATATGAAAGAAAGCAAGTGAATCACCTGCCTTTGGTAGAATCATGCTCATGATCCTCTCATGATCTCCTTCTTCCAAACATTCTTCATCATCTAAGTCTTCTCATTCTTCTTCATCTTCCAAGTCTCGCCATGATTCTTCTAGACATCATTCACATTTCTCATTATCCAAGTCTTCTATTTCCACTAGGTCTTCATTTTCCTCTTCTTCAAGATCTCATTCCTCTTCTACTTCTCCCAAGAGTCTTACTTCTCTTCACAAGACATACCATAAAGAGCAACATGATAGTCCTTGTGATGTCTCTTCCATAAAGAGTGACACACCTACCTTTGATGACTATGATGACTATGATGATGGACAATGTAGCAATACTTATGGCACCTCTATTCCTAAGAGTCCTCCTAGTTGTGTCCTTATGCTTACTAGAAATGGGTCCTCATATTGGAAAGATCGTGATGGTGATCCATATGACTCTGATTTTGAGAGAAATTATGATATTTGTTGTGAACAATATGATACATCTACTTCTATTGAGGAAGAGAAAGCTTTCTGTGTTGATTATAAATGTAGATAATATGAGCATTTCTCCTCTAAAAACATTCATGCTGAAAATAAAGATGACACTCTCAAGCAAGATCATGTTAATATTGAACCTTTGTCTTGTGATCATTCCCTTCCATTTTCTACTTCCTCTAGTGCCCATACATTTCTTAAAGCTTCTGAGTCTTCCAAATCTTTCACAAATCCTTCATCCAACAAAGATCCTAATACTTTTCATGCGGTTCCCTATAGTTGTTCTCAAGGGCTATCTCTTAAAGAAACTCAAGCTAACCTTCACTTGGCTGCAAATAATTTCAATAATTCTAAACCTAAAGAGCCTAAGCCTTTATATGCTACAATGCCCATTTCAGCTAGTCTTTCACCATCTATTCCAAAGTCTTCCATACAATTCCAACATGCTTCCTTGTCCTTAGAAGTGGCTCCATGTCAAGAGGACTCTAAAAATGATAAAGAAAATAACATAAATAAAGATCAAGCTACTACTTACACCATTGAGCTTATTGACAATCAAAATAACCTTACTACACTTGCACTTTCCAAAGATGATACTTCCATTAAGGTTATTAAAAATGGTGTTGTTACTTCCAATGTTAAGCCTATTGAAAATCAAGAAAAAAGTGATACGCTTATGCTATCCAAAGCTCCTTATAAAGATCAAAGTCTTCCATCTTCTTGTTGTACCACTCCATGTTCACCTCCACTTTCTACTCTTCCTAAGTCTTTGCAAGCTTTGAAAATTCCTATCGAAGAAGTTGCTCCTATTCAAGATGTTCATGATCCTATTGAAAATCCTAATGCTCACTCTAAAGATGCTGATGTCCTTAGATGTCATATAAATGATGATGAATTGGTTGATTATCCTTTTGCATCTTCCACATCCATCCTTGGACTTCCTCCACCAATACCAAAGGCTTCATGTCTTCCTTCCATCTTGGGTCCTTATGTCCCTTCACTTTCCCCTCCTAAATCTCCTAATTCTTCATCCATCTTGGGTCCTTACGTCCCTCCATCTCTTATATTTCAAGATCAACATAGATGCATACCATTGAATCCTTTTCATCCATCCACCCATCTAAACCAGTCATATCATCATTCTTCTTCCACAAGTCCCAAGTCTTTTGGAAGTAACTTGAATGTTCAATACAAGAAAATGAAGCAATACAAGAATCCATCAAAAAAAGATCACCATATCTCCTCTAATCGACATGGAGGCATAAAGTCAAAAGAGATATCTAAGAATAAAACTACAAGACAAGTATGAGTTCCAAAATCCATCATTGAAGATATTCTCTCTAAATCATTAAAAAAAAATGAAAATCCTACAACTATATGGATTCCAAAGTCTCTCTTAAGAGAGTCTAATATTGAAAAAAAAGTGAAGTTGACATTCAAGCTTCCAAAGGCTTCCGCCTCATCTTCTTCCAAAATGATTCTTTCATTCCATGTGCCTGAACCACAACTTCTGTTAAACATTCACCATATTCCTTCTCGTATTCCTTCACTCATGTTTCCTCTATCCTCTCACTGCCCTTCAAGGTGTGTGTTGACGTTGATCTCATCTTCCTTTCCATCTACCCTTTCACAATCCTTCCATTCATTATCCTTCTACCTTCTATCCTTTTTCCTCATTTTCCTATTCCTTCTATCTTCCAACCTCACTTGCTTTACATAAAAGTTTATCTTCCATTTTTTTCTCTTCCATCTTCCTTTCCCTATCAACATCTTTGAGCATATCATTTTGAATCCTTGGCATATCATGGTTTATCCTTTCAAAGAGCATTATCTAAAAAGCTTGCCTTCTTCCAAAAAAAAAATATTCAAAAAATAGAAAAATTCAAAAAGAAACAAAAAAAAAAAGAAAAAAAATTGAAAATGTGCCATGGTGAAAACCTGGAAACGGGCACCTTGGTAGCAAAAGTAAAGAGAAATAAATTCATCCTTGAAAACCACTCCCTTGTGGTGCCTCAGATAAGTACTGTGATGAAAACCTGGCAATTAGGCATCATGCATAGTTCTTCTACATATTTCATCCATTCCATCTTCTCTATATGATCTTGACAATGTTGATCTATGTACGAACATTTGGCTATCTTGTGAGCTATCTTATGATGATCTTGCTTTCATTCCATTCATGTTTAGCCTTTATATTTATTTTCCTCCATTCATTCTAGCCTTTCGCTATCCTTTTCCCATTTGGTCTTGATCTAATAAAAAAGAGTAAAAAATGATGCTATGAAGCCTCTTGACATGTCTACTCCTTTGGACTACATCCTTTCCTTCTGTGACTTATCTTATGTTGGCCTTTCATTCCTTGTCCAAATGTGCTTTGCATGACAATTTTTCCCTAGCTTGGGTACTCTTGAGGAGTTTTCCTTTGAGGATTTATTCCCTTCATTCTCCTTCATTCTCCCATTTTCCATCTCTTCCACCAGCTTGCTAATCCCTCATATTCCCCACCTTGCCATATTTTGGAACTACACGATGTGATCTTGCTCTTGAGAGTTGATGCCTATTTTGTCTAGGGGCATCCTTTGTACATATTTATTGGTCCTAAAAAAATTCTAAAAAAATTCATATATGATGCTAAAAATATTTTAAAAGCATATAATGTCTTAAAAAAAATGATCATCTTAGTGAAAATATAGTAATAGATGCTTTGATGTATCTCCAAAAAAGTTATATATTCCAAAAATACCAAAAAAAAATAAAAATAAAAAATAAAAAAAAATAGAAAAAGTGCCTTGGTGAAAACCTAGAAATAGGCACCTTGGTAGCAAAAATATAAAAATATTGAAAAAAATAAAAAAAATCTCCAAGTGGTGAAAACCTAGAAACAAATGCTACTTGAGCCTTTGCACCCTTGTCTTTTAGCATGCATCCTCGACTCTTAGCCTTTTTCCATCATGTCTTGACCTTGTTGCCTTGGTCTGGAATTGGTCTTTGTCTTTGTCTAGGGGGCATCATTGTGTTAGCTTTGGTCACTAGGATGCGCTAGTCTTTAGGACATCTTGCAAATGGTTTTTTTCAACACCACCCAAATTGTGTTTTTCAACACTTTCCTAGTATTGAGTGTTTCTCAACACTTATCAGATGTCTTACCCACCAGTCTAAGTATGATGTGATATTTCTCACTAAGAAAATTTTATGCTCAAAGTTTGACTCTATGACCAACACACATGCACTTAAACGCTCGATTCACTGAGACTTGTTTGGCTTTGTTTTCTTTGTGTGCTATCTATGAAGATTTCTTTGATGAGTGGTCTCTCTCTGAGAAGTTTTCGATGATGCATAGCTAGAAGACTGAGGGTATGAGAACATGTTTTATTTCTTTATCTTCTTGTGGGTATATTTCATTGATGCTAACTATCATGAGCATTTATGCTGGTCTTACTTGACACTAGGGATTGACAAGGTATTATCCTTGACTATTTTACAAGTGCATACTTATAGTCATCTTGACATATCAAACTTAAGGAACCTCACTGCACTAGTCATCTTGACCTACATGTCTTTGGTGCCTAGGTGGGATTCCCACATTCCTATCTATTATAGATCATATTCATATACCCATAGATATACTAGTGTGTATTGTATGATCTTATGATGCTACCAATAATGCTTGATGATGATAATTAGATGTTTATAAGCGTTGTGACCTTGCAAGTCAACCACTTTTCATAGTAGCTTGCATTTTTAGGGTCATGTTAGATTAGTTTTGCATCTTGCATATGGAGAGAGCTCTTCTTTTATCTTTCATGGACTAGTTGGTCAACTACGCTCACCTTTCCTTTTCTCAATCATGTCTTTCATTTTTTGTTTATAGCATTTTGACTTTTTAACCTAATTTCCAAAACACCTCGAAATTGCACAAAAATTGCACCCCTAGCTAATTTTAGCATCCTAGATCTATTTTCGGACTCAAAATTGAAATCTGAGTTAATCTTGTTAGTCAAAAATGCATTTCAAAATTTCCACCCTCTTCTGCGCAATTGGCTAACCATTTGAGGCTTGATCCTTTGATCTTTATTGGGGCATCTTCATTTCTTCACCCCCATCTCTTTCAAAACTCCTAGTCTATCATTCATTATCACTCACTTCATTTCTATAAGGTTTGACTTAATTTTTATCCTATATCTTTCCCAGTCAAACCTAGTAAACAAGGGGCATGTTGTCACTGCTTGATGGTTATCCTGTTATCCTCATCTTCGATTATGATTTCTAGTGCTTTGATCAAGTTTATAAATTTCTTGTTCTCCTCTACCTAATTTTGATTTTGATTATGAGGGGGTGGTACCTATTAGCTTTAATCTTTGATTCAGCTTTATCATTCAGCTCAGCTTTAGATTCTTATTTGGAGACTTGATTCACCTAGCAGTGACGGTGGTGATTTCATCTTTTGATTTTTATCTCCTAATTTTCAGACTTGATTATTGCCTAGCAGTGATGACAATAGTTTTGTCTAAGACTTGATTTGCACCTAGCAGCAATGGTGTTGATCTTGTCTTTTAGCTTTTTCTTATTTTTGTCCTGATGTGTTCCCAAAATGAACACACATCTAGGTTGTTTTGTGATCCCAGATCGATCTCACATTTCAATTTATTCTTTGACTGCATGTGTTCCTGAAATGATCACACATTAGTCAAAGAGGGGCAAATGTATGCACCCTAAAATGGTCACCTAGACTTTGGGCCCCCATTCAGCAATTTATCAAATTCTTGAATCAATATTTTAAAAAATTAGCATTTTTTAATTATATTAATTTCCTTGATCAAATCCTGTTTTATCATTTTTCGATTATTTTCTTTGGGCTAACCATTTTATCCTAAAGTCTTTATTTATTTAAAAGGAATATTTCCTCCCTTTTTAATAAATAAAAAGCCCCCACTTTTCCTCTTATCCTAAGTTGCACAAATAAATCATTATTCTTATCTTATAAAAAGGGAAAAAAGCACTTTTTGTCTTATATGGACACAAAAGTCAACTCTTATTTTCTCATTGGAGGATATTTGTGCACATGGATTGCTCTTCTTTGATGCTCCACCATTTATTAAATCTTTTGCATCTTAATCTCCATGGTCCATTCCTTTTTATTTCCTATAAAAGAAGAGCTCTCTTCCTCATTTCATATGCAATTTTGAATACTAATGTTATGCTATAGGTTTTCTAGGTCATTTGGAGCTCTTTGAAGACATTCAAGCTTTGAAGACATTATTATTGCATTTCATTTAGTTTTCTTTCATAGTTGCATAATCATGGCATTCTTAGTATAGATTTCCTTTATGCAATAGATTAATTTCACATAGTTTAATTAGGGGGGAATGTAGACTTGTACTTTCCTTTCATAGATTAGATTTCCTTTCAAGCATTACATTGTTATCATTTATTTTATCTTGCATTTTTATTCTTATTTTTGTTGTAATGCATTGTATTTCACCTTGATTTCATTGGGGATATTAGCACTCTTGCCCTTGTCTTCACTTAAATCTCTCATTGTGTGGTTGACTAGCAAGGTCATTAGCTTCATAGCTCTAGCTGAGAGCAATTTTACAATCTTGCAACTCCATACATAGAGAGCTATGGATCTATTTGTGAGGGCTCATTCTTGAGTTTCCTTGTATGTAAGGATTCATAGAAGTGTGGTCACTTTTTCACCATACATATAGTACCTTTCTCCCCTTGGGGACACTAGCATAGAACCACCACTAGAGCCATGTCTACTTCTAGCACCATCAAAAAATAATTCTCAAACCTAATTACTCTGAGCCTCTGAATAAATGTCCTCTTTGAGGAGGTTTGGCTCTATAGATCCACTTTCTTGTATCAAATAACTTCCCAAACCAGCAGCCCAAATAATAATTTCTTGTGTTTCAAAAACCTTTTCTGATTCTAGTTCATCAAGTAAAATATTAAGGATACTTTTTGTCTTAGTGTTTGTTTCTCTGATAGTTGGGAAATCATTGTCATCAAATATAGGGCAGCTTGCATTGATGGTATTGGATACATATGGTTCTATATGGTGTGCTACCAATGATTTATATTTAATGGTAACCTTGGTACCATATCTTGTGTGAAAAAGCATGTGGGACCAATCGAAAGAAAGGTAGCCTCCTATTTTGGCTGTGAACTTCCTTGATAGACATACGAAAAGTAAAGCAGGGAGATCTATGATGTATATATCAAGTAGGATAGAGAAATTAGGACTAGCATGAAGGATTAGATTGGTCTCCTTAGCCACACTTATAGTGTTAACTGAGGATCCATCAAGTTGTGTAACCTTCTTTTGGAGGGATTCATATTTAAGCCCTAATTGGTTAGCCACCTTTTTGGGCATTACAATGCTAGTAGCTCCACTATCTACCATACAATTATGTACTAAAGATTTTCCAATAATTAAAGATACATAAAAGGGAGGTTGTTTTGAGTTCCTACCTTGCATGGGATTGGCTTTGGAGTTGCAACTTGGAGCATCCTTTTCTTGATCAGTGTTGACCAACACTAGCTTTGCAACTTCTTTTGTAGGCTGAGGAGTTGTCATTTCAGTCATAGCCTTCTTCAAAATCTCAGGTTGCCTTGAAATAGCTAAAGATTCCCACATAGACATGGTAATGTTCACCTTCTTCATGTTGTCTATAATGTTGAAAGGTGTCACAGTGTGTACTCTTTGTTATGCTTTTGCTATGATAGGCTCCACTTCTTTGAGAGTCTGGCATTCTTTTCTTGTGATGGCAGGAACATTCTTGGATATGATTGGGGTAGCCTACTACATTGGTTCTACAGATGTAGTAGCTTTAGTCCCAGAGTATGCTCACTTGAAATCTTGAGCTCTTCTCCTTGACCTTGTGTTGGTAGCAATGTAAGGTTCACCAATGACTACGTTGAAGTCTTGCTGCTCCCAATTGAAAAGAATAGTCTCATTATCTTGTGGTTCTTGTTGAGGAATTGATCCACTGGAAGAAGCTTTTGATTGAGCTTGTGAGGCATTTTGAACCATTAGTGCTTGGTTCATCCATCCAATTGAACATGTAGCCTAATTATGAGGCTGATTACAAGGGAAACACCATTCATTTTCCATAACCATATTATTTTGACTAGGGACCATGTCCCTAACTGGATTCATAGAATTGAGAGGTGCAGGGTTGTATGGTTGGAATGGTCTTTGATTAAAATTTTGTCTTTTCCCTTCATACCCTCCTTGGTATGGTGGCCTATTTTGTTGATAAGGTTGTCCCTGATTCTGATATTGTTGATTAGGACCTTGGCCTTATGGCTGGAAGGGTGGTCTAATTCCTTTCCCTTGCCTCTTTAAGTTTGTGACCTCTTTAGTCAAAGTCTACAACAAATTTGTCATTTCTTGCTGACTAGTTTGTTGACTATTCTTCATCTCTTGCAACTCTTAAGAGAAACTTGTTTTTAGCTCCTGACTACTTGTACTAGTTTGAGGTGCTAATATAGTGGGAATAGGAGTAAATGGGGGTACTTGTGAGGGTGCAATGGGCTGAAGGCTAGGAAAGATGGGCATGGGTGGCCTTCTAGCTATCATGCCTCCTTGGATTAAACAATTTTTAGCCCTGACAGTTGTGTCAAAAGCTTGGTGTAGAGAGGTACCTCCCATGGATTGGATCATGACAAAGATTTGACCATTCAAACTTTGCAAGAAGTATAAGAAAGCATAGTCAACTGATGGCCTCACCGAGACTGGAATTCTATTCCATGTCTTGAGGAATCTATTGTTATAATCTATCATTTTTCCTTAAGGGTATCTTTTAATGGTTGTCAACTGCTCAACCAAAGACAAATTATCTGATTTGTCCTCAAAATGCTTACTCAATGCATCCCCTAATTCATCCCATGAAGTAATGGAACCAATAGTTAAAGTTCTAAATCATTCAAGAGCCTTACCTTTGAGAGAGGCTGCTAATAGTTTGGTGGCCACATCTTCTTGAATTATATTGTGTATGCTGCATATAGTGGTCACATCTCTTATATGCTCAAAAGCAGTAGTTTGTCCTTCACCTATGAAATCAAATAGACTCTTTAGTGACACCAAGCACACATCATGATGTTGAGAAAATTTTAATGGGCTCCCTTGGTTGAAAGGTGCAAAAGCAAACTATCTAGCCATTGTAGGAGCCGAAATCTACTGAGTAGCAACAGTGTGAGTTGTATTTGATGCTAGATTTGAATCTTTTTCTAGATCTCTAGTTAGAGATCTTCCTCTTCTTCTAAGATGAAAGGGAAAAGGTCTCCTTTCTAAAGTATCAGGTAGTGTAGACTATAGTCTCCTTGTAGGAAATGTTATTTTGTAGGAAATTTAGTAGGCTTTGAGCTTCTAGTCTCAATCTTTCTCATAAAATTTGACCAAGTTTAGCCTGGATCTGTGAAATCAGTGGATTCACCAGATATACTTGAATATCAAGACTTCTAAAAGTCTATATTATGTAATCAGTATCAGAGATAACATAATATTTAAACAATAAAATTCTCTTGTTGTAGTCCCACCAGGCGTTCCAAAATTGTTATGCCCAAGGTGTGGTGTGTTCTGAATTTGAATCTGATCCTAGTCCCACTAGGCATGCCAAAATTGTTACAACCAAGGTGGGGTGTCTTCTGAATTTGAATTTGATCCTAGTCCCATCGGGCATACCATAATTGTTATGCCCAAGGTGGGCTATCTTCTGAATTTGAATCTAATCCTAGTACCACTAGGCATGCCAAAATTGTTATACACTAAGTTTGCACCCTTGTTTCAAGCTCTCTTGGTCTTGATAACCTAGTATAACATGGGAATCATCTCCAAGTTGTGGGACCTATGCTAACTAAGATGAGACCTCCAGGTTCTAGGTTGGTTCCTCTTGGATAATCACCTTAATTTTCTTCTTGACAGGAAAGTAAATTCTTGACGGGAAAAGGGATAGAAGGAATGCATGAAAGAGAAATGATTGAAAGAAAACTACCTACTAGGTGATACACCAAAATGAGTTAAACACAATATAATCACTAAACTAGTATGAAAACTCTCAAATCTAATAGAACAAAATCTTTCTAAATAGGATTGCATAAGTATTTCATAGAGGGGTTTGAGTAAAAGACACAGACTGTGACCTACAAGCAAACATTCTCTTCAACAAAAGGGTATAGGAATGAGACAGAATGATAGGGGGCTGAAGTATACCCACAAACTCACTCAAATCAAATCAGACATAGTAGTACACAAATAAGATGAAAGAAAAAAGGTCCCTGGAACTCCAAGATTTCCCTAACAAAGCCAATACATCATATTCAATAAGATAAATGTAGACAAGGAAAAGACCAGAGGGTAGAACAAATGCCATGGATAGCCTCTATTGAGTCTGAGATTTCAATGAAAGATCACAAACTATAAAAGTTAGAGGGTAGAAAGAATGCCACAGATAACTCCTAGATAGACAAAAATCTTTTTACAAAATGTAAACTCTTCCTTCAAAAAGCTCCAAAAAAACATTATATACATCTCCTCCAATGCACGTAAGGAAGAGAAAAAAACCTAATTAGGGTTACACAAATTTTCATAAAATAATAAAAACCCTAATTCTATCAATTCTCATCATAAATGTCCATGAAAATATCTCAACCGATCAGATATCATGTTTGCGTGCAAGTCCATCCCATCTCTCTGCAAGTTGAAAACCTCACACCACAACCATGACCCTGTCTCTACTGAATTGAGTCTATCATGAATGCTCAAATCTAATCCTTACAGATATTCATATTTTTTCAAGTACAGAAGGCCAAAGGTGGTGCCAACCTTTAATGCTTATTCGACATAAGAACACTAACATGGTACCCTAAGAAATTAGCAAGCGATGGGCATTAGATATTCTTCATCATCCTCCCAACTGCAACTGTCCTAAAGACATAAATTCTAAGCTACCTGCAACTGCATTCGACCAACATCAAGAAACTAGAAAGAAAAATATTTAAATTTTGAAAACAATGGCTAGCTGATCCAACTTAAAACGTGGCCATCGATATCAATCTTTCCTGGTAGATGAACAGCCCAGATCACCTTTGTAACAGTCATAAGCCCCTTTGAAAAGTAGAAAGCCACATCACTAGTCGAAACCAATGAGAAGTGAACACTTCAACACAACTAGAACCTCAGACCCATGATCCACTAAGATTTTCATCAGACAGTTGTCACTATACCATGATGCTAAACATCACTCATCTTATCCAAGTGGTATAATGACAACCATGAGATGATACCACCACTTAACCATCAGGAAAGATAGGCCCCACCTGACAGAGCCCTAGTGATAAAGTAGAATGAATGGTTGGCATATGATTATAGGGGCTAAGAAGATTTCATGCAATCATGTGACAACCATTAGATCAAAAATTGAGAGAGTGCACTGGGCTTGCCCTGCCAAACCTCCACATCACTAGCCTTTGACCAATCAGAAGAAAACACCTCAGACTACATGGTAGTGGACCCACTAGCATAGAAGCACTGTGTTATGATGCAGATCAATGATTGTCATTACATCATGATGTTAACCTTCAAGCACATCTCCTCAGTGGTATAGTGAAAACCATTGATCATTCCTAAACTTTAACTAGTAGGAAACCGAGACCGCCAAACAAATTGTAACCGCTCGCTAGATCGTGGGATGCTAAGAACCAAACCGCCTAGAATCAGAGAACTTACGAACACATTTTCTTAGTTGTTGAATGAAAAGGGAATGTACTTTCTGACTAGGAGATCTCATGAACAAAGGGTAGTCACAGAATTAGGAGAAGAAAAAGAATATTCCATTATGTCTTAGAGATTTTGCGACTAGCCTGAGCCTATAAAGTGCAGATGAGAAATATAGAGATCTAAGTGGCCAAAAAAGGTGATGGAAAAATAAAAAGGGCCAAAGGGTTTTTTAGGGTTTAAGGCACCAATGGTCACATTTTCAAATTTAAACCTGCAAACCAAAAGAAAAGATAGAAGACCATGAAAATTTCTCAAGGTGTTCAACAAGATTTGCAGAATATTTTATGGATCCCAGCCTATGGCCAAATTAGTATGGAATCAAGAAATTTTGGGCAACATTTACATCTTTTCATTTGGAATGCTTGATGACCTGTGAGCTTTGAGAGCTAGGGCATCATTTCTATTACCTTCAAGGCATTGTGTGAAGTATTTGATCTCTCTTTATTTGTTTTGTTGTTGATATTCACTATGTGGTACTCCCCATTTATGATCATTTCATGAGGAAATGTGTTGATGGCTTGTAGGCTACAAGATAGGGCATCATGCATTATTTATGAGCTCACTATTTGAGCACCTCATGTCCATATATATATACTTCGAAGGAGGAATTATGAAATATAGGTGTAGGTAGTTATCTCTTCTATAATGATGGAGGAGTGAAAGGTAATGATCAATGAGGTTTCTGCTATTAGATCATACATTAATACACTTACAATTTTGAATTTTAGCTCAAGCATCATGCAATGTTATTTTTTTCATTGCATGCTTGATGCTGTTGTGCACCATATATTATTTTATACACTATTTATTTCATTGAGACTGTGAGCTTGGTTTTTCTTTTAGAAGCGTATGGCTTGACTATGCACATGCATAATTGTAGATGAGGATCAGTAATAGGATGCCATTCATTGCTTAGATATTTTTTATCTAACCCCCATCTCTCTTTTCTTTGCAAGTTCTTGATCACACAGGGGCACATGAGATTCATACTTGGGTAAAAAATTCATCACTTCAAGCAATGTCTGCAACCCTTATTATTTATGTTCATCCTCTTATGTATGCCTGTACTCTTGCATTTTCCTCTAAAAGTTATTTTCCCTGTATAGCATATACAAGTTATTTTTTATATATATACATGTAATCTTTAGAGGAAAAAATTTATTTTCCTTTACATGTATCTTTGCATGAAATGAACACAAATTAAACAAGAGCATCTAATAATGCAAACTAGGGTACTATAGTCACTCATCTAGTAATTAGTTCCCCAAACCATTACTAAGGATTGAACATAAGTCTAAGTCCCCAAATCTATTGCTCTATGTGTATAAATCAATATATGGTGCACAATAGCAACAAGCATGCAATGGCAGCAATAACATTGCATGATGCTTGAGCTCAAATTCAAAGAAGTAAGTGTATTAATGTATGATCTAATAGCAGCAACCTCATTGATCATTAGATTTCACTCCTCCATCATTATAGAAGAGATAACTACCTACAACTAGGGCATCATGCATTGTTTATGAGCTCAATGTTTGAGCACCTCATGTCCCTATTTGATTGGCCAGTGCTCAAACAGTGAGCTCATAAATGGCAACACCTATTTGGTTATATAAAAAAAAAGTGTCATTTTTAATTTGTGAATTCGAAGAGCTACCGTGAAGACGACATTGCACTTTTGCATGGTGCGAAGAGGGCATTCAAGTTTGGCGTGCCTGAAGAGGCTGGCACTGTGTGGGAAGAGGGCACTAACACTTGAGGTAGGCATTCGAGATTTGTCTATTTGATCATAAATGGGGAGTACCACATAGTGAATATCAACAACAAAACAAATAAATAGAGAGATCAAACACTTCACACAATATATGTTTCTTATAGCTCACAGTCAACTACAATAGCTCTGTTAGAAACAGAGAATACTGAGAGGGGGGCATGAATCAATATTCTACAAAGTTTATCTTTTGCCCAAATATGGATATAACAGATTTTCTTCACACATGCATAACATAAGAAACTAAATAACATTCATAGCAATAACATCAAAGAACTCATAACACATTATTTGTTCTCGAGGAAACCCTGGCCAAGGGAAAACCCTAGTGGGGATGGTACCCATAAAGATCCTCTAATCAAAAGTATCATGTTAAGGATATTGACCCTATTAGGAGTCTATTACAAGAATATAGTGTATCAGTCCTGATTAAAGGACTATAGGCCTTATTAGAAGCCTCAACCCTGTTAGGAGTTGTCAATACAAAATCTGATTACTAGATGAGCCCACTGCGTAAACAAGTAATATATAATGTATAAAAAATAGGTCAAGGTACATAACCTTATTCTTCTTGTATCAATATTCCTTTGCTTCTCTTATCTTCACATCATCACTATTACATTTATTACATCACTTTTTCTTCACTTGCTTGTTACTTTACAATTACAATTGCATATATATACAAGTTATTAAGGATAATAACTTTACATGGTTGGCTTCCATATATCATTATCTAAGAGTTAAAATCTATGATGTCATCCCTTTATATTGTTAAGTCATTATTTTGATAAACAAAATAATCCCTTAACTCTTTACTAATTCTGCCTTCATATTCTATCCTGTCGGCTTCACACTATCTTCAGTAAAACTATCATAACTAATTTTGTACATGTTGTACTGACTTGCACTCTAAGATGGGTCATCATTAGCCATAATAGAGTCTATGTTCAAGTGCAAAAGCACTAAACTAACTCCAGTCAATGTTGCAAACAAAAATTGTGTCCTAGTACACTGTGAAAATACTGTCTCATACTTAAACAAATTTGTGATGCACTTTGCTATACTTTCTCTCTGACTTGTGCAATCTTCATGAGGATCATATGTTTCCATAATGAAAACATCTATGTACTCACTTCAGCCAAATTGCCAACAATCTCCCCCTTTGTCATTGGTGGCAACATATGAGAAAATTGGCTAAGTGTACAATAATAAAATTTCAAAATTGGCCATACTATAAGATATATACTATCCTTATATCTCTTAAAAAATAATTCTTATATATTGCAATACTCCCCCTAAGAGTATACATAATACTATCAATCTTCTGCTCTGTATAATTCTCAATTTTCTATGTATCTCTCCCCCTTTGACAACAATGACAAAATAAAGTACCGAGGCTAACAAAATTGTAACACAAAGATTATACCTTAACTGTCTTATTGCAAAGCCAGTAGTTTTGCAACACAATCTACAAAATCAAATTTTATAGCTTCTAACTCCTTTTCCCATGACTTCTTGATGGAATCTACCACATTGAGTAGTGTGCTCAGTCCATAAGCTGCAATTTGACATGCTTGGAGGGTCTCAAAGTTAAATATCTAAAATGATATCCTAGCTGTAAGACATTCTTCTAGTTGCTCTTCAATAACACTTATCTTCATGGAAGTATGTTTTCTTAGAAGAGTGAGTCTCCTCATTTTTCTATTCCTCTCATCTTGCAAAATTCTTATTTCATCAAACAGCTTCTGAACTTTCTTCTCAACATGACTAATCTTCACATTAGGATTAGAAAGAAGGTTTGATTCATTTTGAATCTTTTCTTCCTTCAACTTGCTGCTTGTCTTCTTTTGCTGCCAAAATATCTAGTGTTGTACACTGTATGTACAAAGACTTTCCTATTCCCATATGTCTCCTCAAATCCTTGATACAGATATCAAGACTATTGACATCATCTCTGATATTTTGACTGATACTCAAAAGCATTCCAGCCTCATAGTCTGCATGTGCCTTTACCTTTTCAATCTCAGATATATTTGTAAAATCATCATCAAAGGTTCTCATCAGTTTCTTCTCTTTCTCTAGAGGGTCTGCATCTACAATCTATGTGGTTACAACTCATTGTAACTTTTGAGTTAAGTCCTTCATACAACCTTCAAGATTCTTTACCTTCTTGTTTTTACCAATAATTTTATTTAGGGAAGTGATCAATTCTAGCTGATCATCGTCATCAACTTCCTTTCCTAAATCATCAAATAAAGATCCAATTTATTTCTTCTTTTCATTCTTAGGAGTAAGACTGATGTCTTCTTTTGTAGGAAGGGGTACTTCTACCTCAGTTTCTTTAAGTTCTTCAGTCATAGATTGGGTTAGTTCTACTTGTTCAGTTCTATCTAATTCATCAAGAGCCAAATTGTCAATAATGTTTTCTAAGTTTTGAAATACATTTTCTTTAGTGTCCAAAGTAATCTTTGTACCTTCAACATTCATAGATTCTTCTTCAATATTTATAGCAGGTGGAGAAGGAATATCCTCCTATTCCGCTTCTTTCTCTTGCTCTACTGCAACTGAAGTCTCTCCAACAATTTCTACCATAACTTTAATTATTGCTTGTTCTATTTCTATTCTCATTTTCTCATACTATCCTGCCATGATCTAAATGTTTCTCCTCTTAGTCCTCAAAAGAGTTCCAAGGGACTTCAAAATCTATTTAAGATTCTCATCATCTTTCACAACACAGTTTCTTCACCATATTTTCTCTCATAGTTTTATCTTCTTCTTGTGCTCTCATTTTCTTGTTACCAAGCTTCTTGAATAGGTCATCAGGAATCTTGCCCTAAATAGTATCAAACTTCTTGTTAGCCATAATCATGTACTTAACAATAGAATTTTCAAGATTCAATCTCTCATAATAGTTATAAAGGTCATAGTACTTATTCATCTTAGTAAAGTCTCCATCTTGTATGATTTCTTCATTCACTCTCTCAATTCTAGGTTTCCATGCTTTCTTCTTCACAGTAGTGTCATCATCATTAATTACTACAATTTTCCTAGGGACTGGTGGTACCAAAACTTTCTGCCTCTTACCAAGTCCTATAGCACTTTCCTTCACTCTCTTGTTGGGTGTGGAAGAAGAGGATCTAGTGGATTTCCTTGTTTCTTGTTCTTCCTCAGGTTCCTCAACTTTCACCTTAACTTGTGTAGGTTCATGCTCAACTGCACTTTATGACAAGGGAGGTACAGACAAGATTTATTTCTGCTCAATACCTCTGATTATTTCTATTGTCTTCTTTGCAATATCAAACTCATGCTCTGTCATGCCATAATCCTTTAATATTTTCTTTATAGTGTTGTCCACTCTCTTCTTAGACCTCTTTTCTTCCATTATAGCTTTAGCAAGGTTGAATTTTTCTTCAAATGTTCCAAATCTCTTGCACTGGGTGCCCAACTTACTCTTAAGTAACTTGCCAACATATCCTTTTATCTCTACCTCAAATATCTCATAGCCAAGAGGGTCTATGAACTCAATTCTAGGTTCCACTACTTCAATATAGGTAAAGTCAGTGTCAACCATGAAACATATATCATTTTTATATTTCTCCACAATAGACTGTGGAATCCTTGATCTACTAGATACCATTCTCTGAAATATCTTCATTACCAACATAGTACTTTCATTCACTTTATCAACATGTTTCAAATATACTTTATTTATTCTTTCCATAGTGTTTTGTCCATTATTCCAATCATCTATAACTGTGTAAGGAAATCTCCTTAATAGGTGGAAAAACATATAAGTGATCAAAGAAGAAAATCTAAATTGTGCATACTTGGTCTTCTTAATCTTCTCCAATTTTTCAAACAATTGAATTCTCAAGATTTCACACATATCTACTGGTACCTTGCCAAAACACATCAAATATGCTATATGTACCATACTAGCTGCCATATCATCTTCTCTACAATTTGCACAAAACTTAGTGGTTAGGATTTTGCACAAATATCTCACATCATCTTACTTGATTTTACTAATTACAATTCCTCTACCATTATAGGATGAACCTATGTTATCAATAACTATTTTCCTTATATTCTTCTCATTTAAGGGAATAGCACCAGATTTAGATAATCTAGTTACATCATGAATCAAATTAGTAGTAATGTCTATTACTCTATCCTCTAGCCAAAATTTCCCATTATGAATTCTGCTCAAAATGATCTTAGTGCATTCTTCATCATCAAACTCATATTTCAATGAATACATAACAATCTCATTATCTTTCAAATGTTCATATTCTTGCTTCAAAGACATATCATGATTGTAAATCTTCTGATACTCACTAGTAAAGTCACTATCACTTAGGGTTTCAATCTTACATCCAAGATAACTTCTTACATTTTCTAAATACAAAACTTCATCTGGTATGAATGATAGTGCTAACTTAGGATCATCTTCCAAGGGTTCTACTGGTTCTTTCTTCAATCTAGGTATATTATTATCTTTGACATTGTGAATTAAGGATACATCTATGATTTCTTCTAATCTCTTATACCAATTCAAAGATCTATCAAGCTAAATACCTCAAATTCATGATTTTAGGGCTTTCGTAGATTCGGCACTTCAATCTTTCACCAAATCACTGCTTTCTTCTCTTCCAAACACTTCAATTCACTTTGATAGACAAATAAATTTGATCATAACCTTTTATCACTTGAATCTCACTTAGTTCTGACATCACATTCAATTCTTTTCCTGCTTCATTCCAAAAAGTTGTTTTTGATAACCTGCAAAACTTAAAACTTCTTGCGATCTTGCAAAACATAATATTTTCTTTTGTGCTCTTAACCATAGCATTAGTACATCATAAACTACTTTATATTAGTTGTGCAAGACTTAATTCATCATAAATCTACTTCTACACTAATTCTAAGTTCCTAAACTACATCAATTTACATAATTTAAGTGCTTAAAGATAGGTCAGGTAAGGATTCACTTTTACCACTTGATACTTCACCTTTCTGATTACCTTCAATGTTGAATATGTCTCCTTGATTTGTGCCTTTAATAAAATTTACTTCATCTTCATTACTGCAACAACCTTTCTCACCGTTTCCTGTACTTTCATTTCTTCTTGCATGATTCCTAGGGTTAGGGTTAGGATGATAAGTTCCATTGTTCATTCTAAAAAATCTTGTTGTATGTCCAATCTTGTTATATATCTGACAAACAATTCCATTGTTCTCATATCTCAGTCCTTGCTGATTGATCTATGACCTGCAATTTCTAGCAATGTGTCCAACCTTGTTGCATCTATAACATACTACTCCATTTCTTCTATTCATATCTTCAGTAGGTCTCTTATCTGCATTGTTAGTATTCCTAAACATTCTACTACCATAATTATTCTCAATAATTTTAGGTTTTCTACATTCAATAGCTCTATGTCCAAAACTATGACAATTATAACAATAACCATTAAGAGGTTTAAATTGTTTACCTGTGCAATCTCTCTTCATGTGACCAATAGTATTACAACCAAAACATCTACCTTTTAATTCTCTTTGCATACCTTTGGGTGATTCTTCTTGCTTCGGTGATTCTTCTTCTTTAGGTGCATCTTCAAATTTGTTGATCTCATTTGACTTCTTTTCATCAATGCTTTTACATACTTTCAGATTTGGTTCTTTTCTTTCATCATTTTTTATGAATATATTAAATCCAAGTCCAATCTTATTATAGGATGGTTTCCCAAAAGATACTTGTTCATCGATCTTCTCATTATTTGAATATAGACTTTCAAGTTGTTGTTTTGATTGAGTCAATTCACCTTTCACAATCTTATTGTATTTCTCAAGTTCTGTATGCTACAAGTTTACTGTCTCAAATTCAGATGTTACTTTTCCAAGTTTAGATCTTAATTCTTCATTTTCAATCTTCAATCTTTCATTCTCAGATCTCAGATTTGCTTCATTTTTGTCATTTCCATCTTTCAAACTTAGTTTTAGTTTTTCTATCTTTAGTTCATGCTTAAGGATCACATTAATTGTCATCACAATCTTCAATAAGAACTTCAGATTTAAGATCTTCTATCTTATTTTTCAATTTCTCAATAAGGTTCTTTACATCATCATATTTCCTTTTTAGAGTGTTTCTTTCATCAGTAAGCATATCAATCTGTTCAAGAGCTTCATCAAGATTCTTTTGTAGCCAATCCATATCCATAGAGATCTTACTCAAGCTGCTAGGCTTTCCTTGAATGATTCCTCTCTGAGTAACTATGCTTTGATACCAATTGTTAGAAATAGGGAATACTGAGAGGGGGGGTGAATCATTATTCTAAAAAGTTTATCTTTTTCCCAAGTATGGATATAACAGATTTTCTTCACACATGCATAACATAAGAAACTAAATAACATGCATAGCAATAACATCAAAGAACTCATAACACATTATTTGTTCTCAAGGAAACCTTGGCCAAGGGAAAACCCCCGTGGGGATGGTACCCACAAAGATCCACTAATCAAAAGTATCCTATTAAGGATATTGACCTTGTTAGGACTATATTACAAGCATATAGTGTATCAGTCCTCATTAAGGGACTATAGGCCTTGTTAGAAATCTCAACCCTGTTAGGAGTTGTCAATACAAAATCTGATTACTAGATGAGCCCACTGCCCAAACAAGTAATATAAAATGTATAAAAAATAGGTCAAGGTACATAACCTTATTATTCTTGTATCAATATTCCTTTGATGCTCTTATCTTTGCATCATCACTATTACATCACTTTTTCTTCACTTCCTTTTTACTTTACAATTACAATTGCATATATATACAAGTTATTAAGGCTAATAAATTTACATGGTTAGCTTCCATATATCATTATATAAGAGTTAACATCTAGGATGTCATCCCTTTATATTTTTAATTCATTATTTTGACAAACAAAATAATCCCTTAACTCTTTACCAATTATGCCTTCATATTCTATCCTGTTGGCTTCACACTGTCTTCGGTAAAACTGTCATAACTAATTCCGCACATGCCATACTAACTTGCACTCTAAGATGGGTCATCATTAGCCATCATAGAGTCTTTTTTCAAGTGATCAAGCACTGAACTCACTCTAGTCAATGTCACAAACAAAAAATATCCTGGTACACAAATGAAAATATTGTCTCATACTTAGACAAATTTGTGATGCACTCTGCTATACTTTCTCTCTGACTTGTGTGATCTTCATGAGGATCATATGTTGCCATAATGACAAAATCTATGTACTCACTTCAGCCAAATTGCCAACAAGCTCATAGTCTCAATGAAATTTAGAGTGTATAAAACAATATATGGTGCACAATAGCAGAAAGTATGCAATGACATCAATAACATTGCATGATGCCCGAGCTCAAATTCAAAACAATAAGTCTATTAATGTATGATCTAATAGCAGCAACCTCATTGATCATTACCTTTCACTCCTACATCATTATAGAAGAGATAACTACCTACAATTAGGGCATCATCCATTGTTTATGAGCTCACTATTTGAGCACCTCATGTCCCTATTTGATTGGTCGGTGCTCAAACAGTGAGCTCATAAATAATGCATGATGCCCTAGCTTGCAGTTCGCAAGACATCAAGACATTTCCTCATGAAATGATCATAAACAAGGAGTACCACATAGTGAATATCAACAACAAAACAAATAAAGAGAGATCAAACACTTCACACAATGCCTTGAAGGTAATAGAAATGATTCCCTAGCTCTCAAAGCTCGTGGGTCATCGAGCATTCCAAATGAAAAGATGTAAACAATGTCAATATTATACCTAAACAATACCATACCTCACCATCATAATGCTTATCATTTTCAAGCTTTAGAGAGGCTACATACCATGCAGCATCTGTAGATTTGTATGCAACACTGATTTAGGTTGGAGGTAAACTACATGTGTCATGTAAACAACATGGTTGAGTTCGAACTCTTTTGTGCATTTTTGAGATTTTTCCCACCAATACAAGTGTAAATAACACATTGAACATAATCTATGAACACTGGGTGGTATGAAATCTCATTGAAGCTTGAAATATATCACTCCTCATGTTATTGTCAAAATTAAATTCAAATATTTCTCAAAACATTTATTCTTGTAGAATTAAGATATCCTTATCTCAATAATAAAACAATCTTGCATAATAGCTTTTGAATCACATTAACACACACCAATGTTCTGTAGCATAGTTCATTTTAGAAGTGTATGGCTTGACTATGCACATGCATAATTGTAGATGAGGATCAGTAATAGGGTGCCAAGCATTGCTTAGATCCTTTGGATCTAACCCCATCTTTTCCTTCCTTCCAAGTTTTGGATCAAAAGAGCATACTGGATTGAACCCCAATCAACACTTTATTACATTAGGCAATGTCTGGTACCTTCATTATTTATGATCATCCACTTATGTATGTTTGCATTCATTCATATTCTTCTGAAAGCTGGCTATTAGCGACCATATATGATGATTCTTGATGTTTTTGGGTCATTTGATGAAAAGATGTAAAAGTTTCTCAAAGATAGGCATTTGAGCTTCGTCTTCTCATTAACTCAATTTCATTTTGATGGCATTTGATGATTTAATGGAAAAATATTAATGTTAATACTGGCATTGTTTACATCTTTGCATTTGGAATGCTCAATGACCTACGAGCTTTTAGAGCTAGGCCATTGTTGCTATTACCTTCAAGGAATTGTGTGAAGTGTTTGATCTCTCTTTATTTGTTTTGTTGTTGATATTCACTATGTGGTACTCCATGTTTATGATCATTTCATGAGGAAATATCTTTATGGATTGTGGGCTGTAAGCTATGGCATCATGCATTGTTCATGAGCTCACTGTTTAATATTGGCATTGTTTACATCTTTTCATTTGGAATGCTCGATGACCAAGGAACTTTGAGAGCTAGGGCATCATTTCTATTACCTTCAATGCATTGTGTCAAGTGTTTGATCTCTTTGTATTTGTTTTGTTGTTGATATTCACTATGTGGTACTCCCTGTTTATGATCATTTCACGAGGAAATTTCTTGAAGGCTCACGGGCTGCAAACTACGACATCATACATTGTTTATGAGCTCACTATTTAATAATGGCATTGTTTACATATTTTCATTTGGAATGCTTCATGACCTGCGAGCTTTGATAGCTAGGGCATCATTTCTATTACCTTCAAGGCATTGTGTGAAGTGTTTGATCTCTCTCTATTTTTTTTTCTCTTGATATTCACTATGTGGTACTCCCTGTTTATGATCATTTCATGAGGAAATGTCTTGATGGCTTGTGGGCTGCAAGCTAGGCATCATACATTGTTTATGAGCTCACTGTTTAATACTCAAATTGTTTACATCTTTTCATTTGGAATGCTTGATGACCCAAAATTTTTGAGAGCTAGGGAATCATTGCTATTACCTTGAAGGCATTGTGTGGAAGTGTTTGATCTCTCTCTCTCTCTCTCTCTCTCTCTCTCTCTCTCTCTCTCTCTCTCTCTCTCTCTCTCTCTCTCTCTCTCCTATTTGTTTTTCTCTTGATATTCACTATGCGGAACTCCTTGTTTATGATCATTTCATCAGGAAAATGTCTTGATGGCTCATAGGCTGCAAGATAGGGCATTATACATTGTTTATGGGATTACTGTTTAATACTGGCATTGTTTACATCTTTTCATTTGGAATGCTTGATGACCCGCGAGCTTTGAGATCTAGGGCATCATTTCTATTACCTTCAAGGCATTGTGTGAAGTGTTTGATCTCTCTCTATTTGTTTTGTTGTTGATATTCACTATGTGGTACTCCCTATTTATGATCATTTCATGAGGAAACCTCTTGAGGGCTCATGGGCTACAAGCTAGGCATCATACATTATTTTTGAACTCATGGTTTAATACTAACATTGTTTACATTTTTTTTATTTGGAATGCTCGATGACCCCGTGAGCTTTGAGAGCTAGGGCATCATTGCTATTACCTTCAAGGCATTGTGTGAAGTTTTTGATCTCTCTTTATATTTTTTTTTTGTTGATATTAACTATGTGGTACTCTATTTTTATGATCTTTTAATGAGGAAATGCATTAATGGCTCGTGGGTTGCAAGCTAGAGCATCATACATTATTCATGAGCTCACTGTTTCATACTGGCATTGTTTACATCTTTTCATTTGGAATGTTTGATGACCCACGAGCTTTGAGAGCTATTAAATCATTTCTATTACATTCAAGGCTTTGAGTGATGTGTTTGATCTCTCTTTATTTGTTTTGCTATTGATATTCACTATGTGGTACTCCCTGTTTATGATCATTTCATGATGAAATGTCTCGATGGTTCATGGGCTGCAAGCTAGCACATCATACATTGTTCATGAGCTCACTATTTAATACTGGCATTGTCATACCCCATAACAATAATCTATATAAAGGATAAACCATACGAAGCCAATAACTTAACCATAGAAGCACTAAATTTTATTTATTTATTTACGGAATACAAATAAGCATCAAAATACAACTCAACTGACTTAATTAGTTATTTAATATCCAAGGACAACTGAATACATGAGAGTATAACAATATACTCATTATATAATACATATTTTCCAAAAGTTCAAAATTGTTTCTAATTGCCCCTATCCATCCTATGCACTATTTTGATAATAAGAAACCAGGTTATGATCTATTTCCCATATCTCTTCACAACAACTAACAATTCCCCCAAAAACATTGTTTTCCTAATCTAGAATCCTGAAACAACAAATAGAAAACAACACAAATGAACAGGGCTTAGTCAAAAAGACTAAGATGGTGGAAAACCTCCAAAGCATCTGCATCATACAGGTTAGAACTTAAACATAATAAGTTGAACCAGGCACATAAAAAAAAATAGATATATCTCATTATCAAAAGGAAGTATTCCATTTCAATTCAACATAATCAACAAAAACATCATTTTTTTTTACATAAATAAACTCGCAAAGAAAATGACAAGGTGATGATCCACTAGCTTTGGGTATCTACATAAGAATCATCGATCAGTAACCATATAGGAAACTCAAAGAATTCATTATGCAACCCTTATTCTATATAAGAAATAAGGTAGATCCATACCCTTACTTCACCAACATGTGCAAGTAATCAGGGCAACACATTTTATCTTTTTAAATGAAACCCATAGCTCATGAATTATTAAATTATCACTTAGTCAAATGACTGACAAATATTCTTTCACCATAAGGATCCAGACAAAATTCAGTCACCCATACTAAGGATCACACTTGCATTATCTCAAAAACACTTGATATCAACATTATTAGCTAAACCACAATAAAATCTATATTATCAAATTTAGCT